>OZ023214.1:24677881-24825381 GCA_963995525.1 Escarpia spicata
TGTTACAGATTTGATATAAGTTGCACATGTTGGTTGGCTGGTTCCCAACTAAATCTCTTTATTTAGATGAAAATCAGTTTTTACCTGACCTAATTAATGCTATATGGTTTGATTGTGTTTCATAGCTACCGGTACTCAAATACGCCATAGCTATTTAACAGAAGCATTTATTGTTGCCCTGAGACAACTCTTTATTAGTGTTGG
This sequence comes from Escarpia spicata, assembly GCA_963995525.1. Lineage (NCBI taxonomy): Eukaryota > Metazoa > Annelida > Polychaeta > Sabellida > Siboglinidae > Escarpia > Escarpia spicata. The sequence goes on from OZ023214.1 coordinate 24,678,086, forward strand.
TCTGACTATGTTTTACAGTCTGTTCTTGCTTTAAAGTTTTTAAGTTTGACAATTGGTCATTTGCTGAAACTAAGAATTTGTATAGACATCTACTACCATGACAAGCATAGCATCGTATCATGTGTTTTACAGTTAGAAATGTTATTTTTACAACAAAACCATATATACACAAGTAGAATACATTTTAGTTATTTACAGCACAGGTTTTACATTATTTAGTTGCAATTATATATGAAAACTAATACTAATTTAGCATTTTATGTTTTAATATTTTAATAATATATCTAGTTTATTGTTAATTTCTGTTTGCATTTGACGTTTCTCATCTAATTATTGAGGCATTGATGGAAGTATAATTATATCCTATGTTTGCATATACAGCTGCCACTACCCGGGTATATTATCACTAAGGCTTCCATGGTTTGAAATAGTTTGCGTAATCTATCACGTGTGCGTGAGTTGGTGAGTGCGTGTGGTGCGCGTGTTTGCTTGACTATGTGAGCATGTGTAGATGAGTGTGCGCGTGCATGATTGTGTTACGTGAAGATTTCACGAGAGCCTGGGTCCGTGTTACTTTTGTAATGCGTAGAATATCAATCAGCATTTTTATTGCACTTGTTCAGTATTTGAAGATATTAAATTTTTTATTCTTGGTTTATGATAATTGCGTTTGTTGTCAGTGGCCATAGTTAAACAGGTTTGTACGTTTAAAAGTAATGTTTGTTTTGAGATGTCATGCAAAACTAGTAATGCAGATCATGTATATAACACTTATCTACGTTTGTGGTAAAGGTAAAGCTTGACGGTGATGACGCGCTACATTTTGATTGTGCCGTAGCAAACCAGGACGCAGGGGATATTTCAATTGATATAGCCATTATGTTACGTCACAACCAAAATAGTATGCGGGACCTCCAACAAGGTTTCCATTATCAACATTGCTTCATCTCCCGCATTCAGTTCTTCCTTAAAAAGAACAAACGGCAGTTGTGAAGGCCTATACACCTAAAACATCGAACCATTTGCATCTGCAGTCAACAATATCATGCACGTGGGTTACTCAGAATGTATTTTCAAAGTGAGAGAATCTACAGAAATATCGGTTTCCGACGGCTAACATTTTTAGACACGCCCCCGATGACGCTGCGGTGATGCATCCAATCCCCGTTTCCTCGACGTGTGTAATTACGAGTATGCTAGCTCATGTTGATTTCTCGTATTCTAATTTCCTTCGATTCAGAGTTGTAACAACCAGTATTTGACGTTTACTTCATCCCTGCCAGGATGGTTTACCTCAAAAAGGTGCTGGTCAACCGGACCAGCGAGTTACTGGTCGGGCAGCAAAGTTATTGGTCCGCATTTTAACAATTCTACAATGCGCGAGCGCAAACGGCTTGCTAAACAATAGGCCCTAATCAAAACAGCGTACAATGTATTGCCAGCTGATAGTCATTTAAGACATCTGTCAGATAGGTGTTATCCTGTTCATATAATTTTGCAAACAGATTTTACGTATAACCATGCCGTAAATGTCAATTAAACTTATTTATATATACATTCGTTAAAAGTAATTACGAACCACAGAGATTTGGAAAACGTTCCTTAAATTGATTTAATTGAAACAGGTGGCACGCACTGACAGTCGACCATTCATTAGCCATCTGTTAGCAAAAATAATTAAGAATCGCAGTCATGGCCAGCGGCAACAACAATGATATCATCACTGCAAGAGTAGGCCTAAGAAGATCCATAACTAATGGCAGACAAGTCAGAGTCGCTGTCATCAGCACAACCGGAAGGGTAAACTTCATCACTTGGGCCAGCAGCAGTGGCTTCCAACTGGTCCGTGTCTTCTTTGGTTCTCACTACCACCAGGTGCTTTGACCAGAACCCGAAGAGCCATACTCTTCTGTGTCCTGGTCACGTGTGGTCTACGCAACTTCTTATAGGAAATGTTCCAATGGTGGATTTTGCAGCCACGTCTCACGGAAATGTCGGAGACTATTGTCAACGTTATCCGCACGGTGCTAACAGTTTTTCCTCGGCAGATTTTGGATTGGCGGCTTTTTCAAGAAAGTACGAACAACATAGGCTATTTGGACGTGATGGTGGCGGCGCCAGTGATGACGCCTCGTTTTAATTACCGAAATGAGTAAATTACCGTACGTTCGTTTCTGAAGCTTTTTCGACTATAGGGTCTACAAATCACTAAAACGTGCGCGTTTCGTGAGCGTCACGTCTCGCGATGAAGGAAATTGGGCAATAATTAACGTAAAAACGCATTTTATTAACAGTTATTTGTTGCAAACAGCGACTTCTGGTAGCCAGTTTTGACTGCTGAAAACGTAATATTCCCGGAAAAGTAGGCGTTCACACGGCCCAGTAACTCAGAAAAATTACTGACCCGACGGCAAAGTAGGTGATCATTGACCATCTGGTCAGCGTATATTTTGAACACTGGCTGCGGACGTAACAATTTTAGTAGTTACAGCGCCAAAACAAATTCGACGAGGCAAACTATAGTAATGTTCTCAGTTTATCGACTGGCAAATTGGAAAGAGTATAGGCATTGGTGACGTAAGACTTTCAATTACTTTTATTAACTCTTTTGGATGCATACGCCGAAAACCATGCCTTTTGTTTTTCTTTGAACAACTTTGGTGTTTTCTCGCAACGAAAATCATTTGCAACGGATGCGTATGTGCGTTAGCCATTTTGTAAACTTGATGAGCCTGGTTGCTAGGCAGTAGTCACGTGTTGAGGCTACCACATATGGGCATTGTCATCAATGTGCATGCGAGCGGGCGTTGATATGCTGGATATTTGGCAACTTTTCGTATCCAGTCGCTAAATGCCTAATATGTTAAACCTATTGTAACCCACCATTGAATTCAGTCAATCAACGACCGTCGCCAGTGAACGAAACATTTTCCTTGAGATGATTTATTTATCTGTATACAATTTTAATTAGTTAATGACACTATAATGATCACACAAAACCGAGCCACTCTTGGGGGTAAGACGACTGCGTTGATGAACATTTACAAGGTGGCATTCGACCAAACACCTCTCTATTCGAGTGGTCAGCGCCGAACACTTTCACCCTCAGTCGTCCCGATATTGACCCGAACACCTGTCCCGCTGCCTGGAACGCCGGGTCGCACAGGGAACGAACAAGCGCGCGCGTTGGCATGGCAATGACGCGGGTAACGATGAAGAAGAGCGCGAGTATGGGTTGCACAAGCCAGACGATGGCGTAGTTTGTGACGCCGAAGAGGGCACCCCAGGCGAGCCCGAGGAAGACGCCGGCGACGATGGTGAGGAAGTAGTAGACCGCCGCCTGAAACGCACACGACACTCTGTGGAGCAGTCACGGCACACGGACCAATATTACACGTGTCAAAGAGTATAGGCTTGCGGGAAATAAAATGGCTAGAATGGACGAGTCATTCAGGATCGTAACACTCTGCTGTGTGTGCGTATGCGCGCGAGAGAGAGAGTGTGTGTGCGTGTGTGTGCGCGCTCGCTTGTTCGTAAAAAGTCGACCATACGGTGGCATAGTTGCACACGTAGCATTGTCCGATTACGTGTGCTACTACGCCACTGCCTCGTATGATTATGTATGCTACTACGCTACTGCCTCGTACGACAGCGTGTGCTACTACGTCACTGCCGCGTACGATTAGATGTGCATTACTCCAACATGAACTCATACTGAATGAAACTTGGAAGAAACTGGGCATATTCGCGGCAACATTGTGTAAGTTCATACCGTTCACCAAGGAGTAGTAATCAATTACATTCCATGTATAGACACATTGTTATTGATATAACTCGTCTACTCGTCATGATGGCTTACGAAGTTGCGACATTCACCTTAGATCAACGAGGAGTAAAATCGATATCATGACTGTTCCGATAACTTAACACCGGCGGGTGTGGGACTCATACTGCATGTGACCTAAGCCAGCACTTTACGGCCGAGATAAAGTAACCATCTTAGACGGTGGGCCGTCAAGCCGGGATACACTGGCATGTTTCTCCCAACCAGAACAGACCAGACCAAACTAGACTCCCTCCGAATGCAGTTTATCCAATACACCGACCGACACCAACTACGCTATATTAATAGCCGGCGTGACGTCATAATCACGTAAACTTGAAAACTATCCACTACGTCGATTATTGTCGGGGCTAGTCGGTGTCGGTGTCGGTCTGATGTATTCAAAAGTTTTAAAGTTTACGTGACTATGACGTCCCGCCGGCTTTCAGTATAGTCGGTATCGGTCGGTGTAGTGGATACAATGCAGTCAGGGGGAGTCTGTTTTGGTGTGGTCTGGTCTGATCGTGTCTGGTCTGGTCTGGTCTGGTCTGGTATCCTCGACCTTCCCTTACTGCATATATACGTTTGGCCTTTGAGTGAGAACTGGGACGGAGGAAGACGCATGACGTACCTGGCTGTACTGAAAGACGAGGCTGAAGACCTTGCGCACTGGTTTGGCGAGGACGTGGCCGATATCGCCCATTCTAACGGCGCGCGGTTCGGCGAAGATGTCATCGAACCCCACCTGAAACACAGGCTGTTGTCAATGTGTCCCGGCATGTACGTTGACACAACGACATTCTTCAACGCCCACTTCTATTCGGGTGAAGACATATTATATTGTGTTGATTAATAAAACGATAATGCAGGCCACGCCTAATCCATAGGCGTATCAAAGGGAGTTCGGCGAGCCTCGGGGGTGGAGGTGCAATTGGAGGTTTTGGAAGAGCCTCAAGTGTTGGCATTCTTTTCGAGCCTCAAGAATGTTTTTTGAGAACCTCAAATGTTTGCATTTTGACGAGTCTCAAGGTTGGTATTTCTGGCGTGTACGGGGGTGCAACCGGATTGTTTTGCCCTCCCCTCCAGACTACCCTATCAGGATCCGTCCATGTAATCGGGTGAAGACAGTTTACACTGGGTTGGTTAAAGCTGAGGGAAAACAATAATACATTGAAACCTCGTTACTACAGACCCTGATATTATTTCACGGGAACGGAATTTACAAAGGCCAATATCCAATTGTGTGCATGATTCTTTACTCCGGGCGCATACATTGCGGGCCAAAGTGTGCAGATTATCGAGGTGCCATTATACATCGTAGTAGTAATAGAGGTTAAGTACCGCGGGCAATGGCGCGCCCTGGGTGCAATCCTATGTTAAGAGATAGGGATTTCCGCCGGGGCGCGCCCATCGCGCCCAAATACGGTCACTGGTTAAAGGATAGGATTTTTAACAGGGGAGAGATAGGGGTTCCACCAAATCTTGTAAACGACTTCTCACATACTGCTCCCGGGTTAAAGATAGGGATTTTTAACAGGGGAGAGATAGGGATTCCCCCAAAACTGGTAAACGAGAAATCTCGTTTACAAAGTCCGCCGAAAACGGTTTTCGAGATACGGATTTTGCGCCAGACCGCGCCCGGGTTAAAGATAGGGATTTTTAACATGGGCGAGATAGGGGTTCCCCCGAAAATGGTTTTCGAGATTCGGTTGAACAGGCGGGTTAAAGCATAGGCCGTTTTTATCGCAAAGGTATCCGACCACTTTTCGAATTTTTATTCCGGGTTAAAGCATAGGCCATTTTTATCCCATGGTAAAGCATAGGCCGTTTTAATCCCATGTTAAAGTATAGGCCATTTTTATCACAAAGGTATCCGACCACTTTTCGAATTTTTATCCCGGGTTAAAGCATAGGCCGTTTTTATCGCAAAGGTATCCGACCACTTTTCGAATTTTTATCCCGGGTTAAAGCATAGGCCATTTTTATCCTATGGTAAAGCATAGGCCGTTTTAATCCCATGTTAAAGTATAGGCCATTTTGATCACAAAGGTATCCGACCACTTTTCGAATTTTTATCCCGTGTTAAAGCATAGGCCATTTTTATCGCAAAGGTACGCGACCACTTTTTGAATAAAATAACATATACCGAACACCATTTGAATAGGCTACTCACGAGATTGCTTGATCCGGATGCCGAGGCTTCGCCAAGGAACCGACCCGTTATTTGTTTGACGATGACGTGTCCAATATGTGGTGTTATAGTAAGGCGTAATGTATAACAAAAGGCTTATAAATTCAACGGAGACCGTTTTATCTGAAGTAATGTATACGAAATGTAGATTACATATATGACTATGTTATATCAGAGCCTATAGCCTCGTTTTTCGAACATAGTCCCCATTTTGGAATTAGCCCTTTGGTGTATGTTACAAAAACCCGTACTCGAGACGTGTCTGGACACGTTTGTTTGTTGCAAGCACGCGCACCCTGTATGGCGTCATGGTACGCGCAATAATTTTGTACACGAAGTGAGTTGTTCAAGCAGATAGTGCTTTTGTTAGACCTTGTATTGAACTTGCGCGTATGTAATGTAATCCCTTCATATGACGTCATGATGCAGTGACGTCATGGTCAGTGACGTCATCAAATTGCTATGCGCAGTAATTTTGTACGCGAGGTGAGTTGGTCAAGCAGGTAGTGCTTTGGTTAGACCTCGTATTGAACTTGCGCGTATGCAATGTAATCCATCATGTGACGTCAATTAAATAAGTAATTACGCATGCGCAATAGTACCTATTGTTATATGTCGTAGGTTGTGGACCATTTGATTATGCGTAGGCCTCTCCTAGTCTATACATTTTAAATAGGTCCAAAAACAAAAAACCTGGTAAAGCATAGCCATAGCCTAGGCATATCCTAGGCATATAGCCATAGACATACGGGCTAAAGACTACCTGCCCTACAGCACATAACCACGGACAAACAACTTACAAACACCGACAAACAGCTCATAAGTCAACATAACCACTGACAAACACCTTACAAACACTGACAAACAGCTCATAACCACTGACAAACAACTTACAAACACTGACAAACAGCTCATAACCACTAACAAACAACTCAAAAACACTGACATGTTATATCGAGTGAAAAATTTCCCCGTTAACCGGTATAAACTGGTATAAATCAAGCCTCAAGGTTCTGTGTATTTGTCCCGTGTTAACTTAAGGTATAGGAAATTATACGAACTTATCAGCTAAAGCATTCAAACTACCAGCTATCTGTGTAATATTTTGATCAAACTGTTTGTCGTGTAACAGTATTTGTCAGAATATCATAGTACTTACCAACGGTCACAGTGGGTATCCTGTTTGTAAACTGTTTTGAAGGGGTATTTCCTAGTCAAGCCTCATCTATTTAAATAAACACGCTATGGGCGATGCACAATGGCGATTCGATCGACTTGACGCCAAAGAGCATATATCAATAAAAGACGGCGCAGTGCTCGCTATCTACATTGTTCGAGGAAAGTGAAGCGTCATGATAGTGAAGCGTTATGTTAGAACAGTACAGACACACAATAACCTCCCAGATAAGATGTACCAGTATTTATATAGTTTACCGTATTAAGGACCAAGTGTACAAATGTCCATTAGAACGTTTTTATCTTTTTTCGGACTATAGTATTTAAATTCGTGCTTCTTCGTTAAAATCTGCCAAATTAGCTTCGGTCGTAAAACAAATAACCTGGCACGGGTAACCGAAAATGAACTCATAGATACATACACGTGGTACGAAACACACAACTGAACCGAATACGCTATGCAAATCGAACTCAGACCAACTAGTTGCGCAAACGAAACACAAACTTAACCGAATACGCTATACCAATCGAACTCAGACCAAATAGTTGCGAAAACGAAACACTATAGTTTGACCAACACGCTACACGAATCGAACTATAGACACGAGTTGTACAAAAGAAACACAAACTTAGCCGAACACGCTGCACGAATTGAACTCAGACCGACTGATGACACATCACACGTTATGTCACGAGACTACGGATGTCACATCACCCGTTATGTCACGAGACTACGGATGTCACATCACACGAGAGTACCGACGAGACAAGAGACGAGACTATGCCCAAGATGTGTCACGAGACTTCGAATGACACATCACACGAGACTACGGATGTCACATCACACAAGATTACGGATGACACATCACGCGTTATGTCACAAGATTACGGATGACACATCACGCGTTATGTCACAAGATTACGGATGACACATCACACGTTATGTCACGAGACGACGGATGTCACATCACACGAGAGTACGGCCGAGACAAGAGATATGCCACGAGACTACGGATGACACATCACATGAGACTCAGACCAACTAGTTGCGTAAACGAAACAGAAACTTAGCCGATTATGCTACACGAATCGAACTATAGACACGAGTTGTACAAACGAAACACGAAACTTAGCCGAACACGTGACACGAATTGAACTCAGACCAACTAGTCGGACAAACGAACACTTTAGTTTGACCAAATTATGTGCTGTAGGGCAGGTAGTCTTTAGCCCGTATGTCTACGTCTCGAGTACGGGTTTTTGTAACATACACCAAAGGGCTAATTCCAAAATGGGGACTATGTTCGAAAAACGAGGCTATAGGCTCTGATATAACATAGTCATATATGTAATCTACATTTCGTATACATTACTTCAGATAAAACGGTCTCCGTTGAATTTATAAGCCTTTTGTTATACATTACGCCTTACTATAACACCACATATTGGACACGTCATCGTCAAACAAATAACGGGTCGGTTCCTTGGCGAAGCCTCGGCATCCGGATCAAGCAATCTCGTGAGTAGCCTATTCAAATGGTGTTCGGTATATGTTATTTTAATCAAAAAGTGGTCGCGTACCTTTGCGATAAAAATGGCCTATGCTTTAACACGGGATAAAAATTCGAAAAGTGGTCGGATACCTTTGTGATCAAAATGGCCTATACTTTAACATGGGATTAAAACGGCCTATGCTTTACCATGGGATAAAAATGGCCTATGCTTTAACCCGGGATAAAAATTCGAAAAGTGGTCGGATACCTTTGCGATAAAAACGGCCTATGCTTTAACCCGGGATAAAAATTCGAAAAGTAGTCGGATACCTTTGCGATAAAAACGGCCTATGCTTTAACCCGCCTGTTCAACCGAATCTCGAAAACCATTTTCGGGGGAACCCCTATCTCGCCCATGTTAAAAATCCCCATCTTTAACCCGGGCGCGGTCTGGCGCAAAATCCGTATCTCGAAAACCGTTTTCGGCGGACTTTGTAAACGAGATTTCTCGTTTACCAGTTTTGGGGGAATCCCTATCTCTCCCCTGTTAAAAATCCCTATCTTTAACCCGGGAGCAGTATGTGAGAAGTCGTTTACAAGATTTGGTGGAACCCCTATCTCTCCCCTGTTAAAAATCCTATCCTTTAACCAGTGACCGTATTTGGGCGCGATGGGCGCGCCCCGGCGGAAATCCCTATCTCTTAACATAGGATTGCACCCAGGGCGCGCCATTGCCCGCGGTACTTAACCTCTATTACTACTCATCGTGTTCCTAAACCTTCTGATTATGTCGTCCACGTACGTACCTTGACATGTTCCGTCACCCTGTATGCGTCTTCCTGCGCGCCGTGGTAACCCGTCCTCAATGGAAATATATCCGATGCCGAGTATGTAGACGCCAGCTCACTAGTCGGCGCCATGCTCGCTGCAAACACTGGTGGTTTTGGGAGCCGGGTTATGTCCATGATTATAACAAAGCGGTTCAGTTACGGCAACTTCTCTGTTCCTTCTTCTGTTGGCTCAAGGAACGATGACGTTCATGTGAAAGTCGGCCTACGATTCTACTCGTGTACTGCGTTGGCAATAAGTAGATTAGAGATCACAAAATAAGAGCAACGAAGCACAGATTTCAGTGGGCAGCTTGCTACACCCATTCGACTAAATGTGGCTACTCACAAAAATGACACTCGCGTTTAACAGAAAAGGTAAAGCAATATTTATTACGCTACTCACACGCAAATTACATACATTAAATGTGTCATTAGGCAGTCATTAGCATAAAATATAACTGAACAAGCGGACTATTATACTCAATGAGTAGCTAGATGCATATCGCACATTTTGCCAGGTGTTGTCAGGAAAACGCCTACTGCTAATTGGCATTTTCTGGTTGCCCGAAGGCACATTGGTTATCTGCAGTCGTTGTTGTGCAGCTGATACACCCTTCATTTGTATTCACCACAACTAGGCAACCGAGACCCACTGCTATAAAGCCTATCAAACGTGACACAGATGAATGTAAAACAACGAATCGTGTTGCAACGTTGGTTGCATTGGCCAGACTATACAGTTGTCTAGTCAGTTATATATACTCGCTGTATATATATATATATATATATATATATATATACACACACACATATATAGACAAATGTATATATATATATACATAAATATATATATATATATATCTTCAACGTGTACAACCGTCTTCCGGAAAGACTTGGCGATGTTATGAGTAGTGAAGCTAAGATCCCACTGCAATGCATACTATCACGTACAATAAGCATACGATTGTGACTGAGACATAACTTGCGAGTGTGACATAGAACACTGATATGTAAATTCAACTATAATAAGAACACACCGTTCATAAATATGGAATGATCACGAAGAGGTAAGGTAACATTCAAACTTTACAGTATGTGCCGTATATTAGGTCGTCCGAGATGCAAGAAACAAACAGATGGCGTCAATCTGACTAGAGACTCGGGCATATATATACATACATACTCACAATTAAGGTCACCCCAGAACAAGTCCCAAATTATTTTTGTAACAGTAAAGTATAGGAGATTAGTCCCACTAATACGGTCACCTCGCTATTCAGGTCACTTTTGCCCAGTCCCGAGGATGACCTTAATAGTGAGGTCCCACTGTATTTGTCTTTTGGATGAGACACCAAAGACACACATCCTTCTATCTCACGTCTATGTCATGTGAAGTAAAACGTTCCCACAAATGTGTAATATGTCATGGACAAAATTAATGCTCCTGCCATAGTCTTCATCCGACGTGTTTTGAGTATAAGCTCACACCTGCAATGGTAGTGCAACAACAGGGCTGCAGTCTTCGTTGAGTCGGACTCTTACATAGCATAAGACCTGGCGCAAGACCTGGCCACGGCGGGCAATAAAAGTCTCTATGCTATTTATTACTACATGCGACTGTGTAGTTCGACTGTCCAAACGTCTGCAGCTGCCCGTGGTGAACGAAATGTATAAAGTTCCTAAGTGGACATAGTCCTTTGATCAGCTGTGTCTCGGCGCAGAACCGCAGATATTTCGTCCGGTCTTCACCATTGAATAGCACCCGCATGAAGTAAACGTCATCAGCATCACCGAGTCCACTGCGCCCTCTGCCGTACAGCTCGAAGACTACCCTGGACGCGTATGGCGGCCAACGGCCATCGTAGACTCCCAGCGCAATCGTCAGAGGCGTCACTGTCGTGTCGTGACCGGAATACAGGATCAACTTGGCCGTGATGATGCCCTGTGTGACGTTGAGCATGCGTGAGGCGATCTCGTGCAGGAGCGGGTGTGCTAGTAGATGACTGCGCTTTGTGACGACGAAGTTGGCAGCGTCTGCGGCAGTGTTGGCGTCGATGATACGCCAGATACGACGAACCATGGCCCAGGTGACGCAACGATCGTCATCGACCCCGCCGCACGGCAACGGGTGACCGTGGCAGGCGAACGCCATCAGTCCGTCCGTGACGGCCCCGGGAGGCGGAACGTCTTCGACTCTCCTGTCGAACGGCTCAGCCAAGTCTCGCTTCATGGCGTCCGTCTCGGCCTTTGTCATCCTCCTTTTGCGCCGCATCTTGCCGATGTTCAGATCGAGGCGTCCCACAAGGGCACAAGTGCACGGCAGCCCGGGGATACGAGGTCTGCAGACAGGCAGATCTTCGTTTTATTCACTCGCACACACATAACTCACGTTAGTGTGCAAAGGTATGAAATATTACCAATATTATACAATCATCAAATGGCGGTATTATAATAAGCAAATGTGGGTCTGGAATACTCCCGGGTATTAAGGCATGACATAATCTCCCTCGTATAGCCACCCGAGGATAATAAAAGACAACTTCTTGTGTCTGCAAATAGTAACATAAGTCGAGAGTAGGTTAGACAGACTGACTCATTTTAGGCTTAATAACACGACGTTATACGTGATTACACTTTAAAAGGTCATTCATCCAGAGACACCAAGAGAAACTTGCCTGCAGAAGTGGACGCTGTCGCTGACGCGGACGGGCAGCGCGGACAGGTTGGCCCGCGGCAGGAGTCCATGCAGGAAGGCGACGCCGCTCCTAAAGGTGCGCGGCGTGTTCGTCGTGTGGAACTGCACGTCGTTCCCCTTCGAGCCGCCGTCAAGGAGTCCATGTTTCATGACGTAGACGCGCCGCAGGAAGTTGCCACTGCGTAGGTGCTGCAGCGCACCGACGCCCGTCAGCTGCCCGCCTCCCCCGCATGTCTCGTGCCGCGGGAACAGCCCCAGACGAGCAGCGACGCTTCCACTGCGAGTCGTCCGCGAGAACGCCGTCATCGCGTCCACGTATCGTGTCGCCAACGGGTCTCCCGCCGTGCTGACGTCACAGCGCAGTGTCGCCTCCTGGCGGACGGGCAGGTTGAATAGCGGCGTGCGATCGCCGTGGCGAATGACAATGTGCACGTTCAGTAGCTTAAATTCGTTGGGCACGTTGCCTAAAACGCAATACAAGGCGCATTACTACTATCTTGCCAGACACATGCGTAAATCACGATGCGAAACTATGCCCAGACAGACACATGGCAGGAAGAATCAATCGGTATGTAATCCCGTGGTCACCCCCCCCCCCCCCCCCGTGTACCATGTTAGACGATTTAGAATATAGGTAGAAAGAAAACTTTGCGTCAAATACAACTCGATACAATTCCATCAGACAGATATTGCCCCAGACGTGATACGAGGTTGTCTATATAAGCGTCTAAACGACATGATTTGGGGTTGAGTCCCCAATATTTAGAATGAGCGAGCAGAGTCGCCAATATTTTGTGAATTTTGTAGATGTTTTGGTGAGCATCATCCGAATTGCTGCGAAAATGTAAAAACAAAAATCTCCAACAAAGTACCCCCCTCCCCGCAGTCTTCCGATGTGAAGTCTGACAACAGCGACGTGCCGAGGCTTCGGCCGCTCTCCAATATTCACCACGTTCCGACGTCACTGGCCTATGATACTATTTCGGCAAAAAATCGAAACACGCTCTAGATTTTGTTCACTTTCAGTTCGTAACACATAATGCCGACGTTAAAATGTTTTTTTTTTTTAAATAAAAACTCAATCGTTTTTATCATACAAACATGTTATGAAGTTTCAACTACATTTGTTTTAATGTATTAACCGTCTAAATATGCCTTAGACAGGATTGGTAGACAGAAGAATCTAGAGACGGATGGGTAAAGCCAGAAATGTTCGAACCTAATGGCCGATATGAGTGAGTGAGTGAGTGAGTGAGTGAGTGAGTGAGTGAGTGAGTGAGTGAGTGAGTGAGTGAGTGAGTGAGTGAGTGAGTAAGTGAGTGGGTGGGTCGGTCTTAGCATTCAGCCGGCATTACCCAACAACAGAGAGCATATACGTTCCACACACGAAGTCGTTCCACATACCTTCGTCCCCCGTCGGTCGCTCCCGGTACGGGTCACAGTACTGCAGCGTCCGTCTCATCCCCTCCTTCTCCTCCTTGGTCTCCTGTCGCGTTCCCTCTCTCTCCACCTTCTCCCGGGGCTCGGCGTCAATCGCCGCGGCTGCAGCAACGTCCCGGTCCCCGTCCCGAAGCGCTACGTCGCCGACTTTCAGAACCGCGTCTGCAGCAGAGGACTGGCGGTTCACCACGGAGGTATGTCGTGTATTGTTGTAAAGACACGCAATAATAATAATAACACAATTTATTTGTGCAACGCCTGGATATATAAACTTGTTCATAGCCGCTGAAAACACAACACTGTTAAAACATGATTGCTATAATACAATAATTATTTTGCATATTAAAAAAAAATGATTATAATAAGAATATAGTACGAAATTTGAATGTGCATTTCTTAATAAATAACTTATGTAAAATAAAGTATCGGTTAAATATTGACTAGACTTAACTAAATAAAATTAAACTATTTACTGTCTTAAAATCAATCAAGTAATTAAATAAAATAAATAATTAAAATGCAATATAAAATAAACCATGTAGTAACGATATGTAATAGTTAGAATGAAAATATTGTATAAATAATTTTCAAATGCTGTCTTCAAAAGAGGTGTCTTAAGTTGAGATATGAACAGTCCAAGAAAGTCAGCGACACGGATATACAAAGGCAGATCGTTCCAAATGCGTGGCATGTCTCCACTGACGTCCAACATATAATCAGATTATAATAACGTCGATTATTAGTGGTCTCTATAATATATAATGTCCAGGGGAACGGGTATATAGTTAGGCAGCAAATAAAGGTATAAATATTGACACGGGTCGAACGACCAAAGATAGTACAACAAATAAACTCACATCGTAGGACGAACACGAAATTGGCCATGAAAGCGATCGCCAGCAGAATCTTCACATTGCGCCGCATCTTTGGTCTCGAACAAAGCTTTCTGCGAGAAAGCAAACGAACGTGTATCGGAACGTTTCGTATCATGTTCACGCCATATCTACACACCTATATTCAATTGGTTGCAATCACATAGTTACACGCGTTCGTGTTCCCGTCAGTCGACAACATAAACAACGGGCAACTACCGGGTAATCAAGGTCGTTTGGAACAGTCGATCGGTTGTCTCCGCTATTTCGGTGCAAATGGGGAGAACAGCTTAGCGTGGGTTAGAAGTTCTAGATAAATGATAGAGGTAAGACGTAAGATAAAACGCAATAACAGCGCACTCCCACGCACAGAGTTCTCACGCGCATTGTGCGCAGGGTGCACCGATGAATATCAAGAAGTCTAAATAAATCGCCGAGTGCTGGTTTGACGGCGCCAAACCGCAGTCGCAATATTGGCTGATTGGCGCACACATTGAACAGAAACTTCAACAATAATTGGGCGTTTTGCAAAAAGTGGCCCGATATATCGCAATGAAAGTATCATATGTCTATATCAAAAAAGACCGCAATCATGATCAGCCTGGTCATATGACATGCAGAGCAACGTCCGACGGAACGATACCGTAGAAATGAGTGACTGTTCTATAAACGGGACCTTCCTGCCGCGGTGGCCGACGACTGATGTCGTCTGCTCGTCTATACCAGCACTGATGTCGTCATCGGCGTACATGGTGACAGCATACGGTCGATAACCTCAGACTACTAGTCTAGGCCCAAAATCTCAAAAGGGCTCTAGAAATCACGCTAGGGGTACCTAAATGTTACAAGCCGTCACCCGTGCCAGGATTTATCTGTGACCCCACCAGTCACAAACAGCCGGATGACACTTTCTATTGTGACCTTTCACTACGTTGTGGGCTATTTTGTGAAAATGGAGGCATAGCTTTTTAAAGGTGTTTCAACATGTACAGCATCGGCTATATATCTACTAATTATAGGGCTACACGATAACATTTTGTGTCAGCATGTGTGAAAAAACGAGGCACGTAAGTGCAGCAAATTTGGAATCAATACAATAGGCAGAATTGAAATGAAAGCACAAAATATGCCAAATTATATTGATATTTTAGATACGGTTCGTGACCGACGGTGTGCAATTGTTCAAAACAATTACTTTCATACATGGCACATGACAATTATTTTTACATCAAAAACTTCCCAATTCATTTCCAAATAAAAGAACACTAGACTTTCTGACAAACGGTGTAATATACTGCGTACACAAACAAAATAGTAACCATGCCCCCTTATTTTGTATATATATATATGTACTTATTACATATATATATGTACTTATTACAAGGTTACATAGGTAGTTTTGGTATTAAAATGATTCCAATGGTGATATACGTATTTGTGGTTTAAGCGTACGTCAATATTGTAGACGGAGTTGAAAAAAACCCACAACATATGCTAAGTTATATATACAATTTAGTTTGGTTTCGTGAAGGGTGGGCATTAGTTCAAATCATATTTACACACCTGATGCATGACAATTATGTTTTAGTTCCCAACAATCCGAGTTCATTTCCAAATAAAACAACGCTAGATTTTCTGACAATGTAATACATACAAAAGCGAAACATTAACCCTACCCCCTTATTTGTCATAACCACCGTCTTCAAACACGATACACTACATATCTACTTTTTGCAGAGCTACATAGCTAATTTTATTTCAAAGTGTTTGGAAAGTTACGTTACGAATTTGTAGGTAATATGAATGCCAATATTGCAGACCTACTTGAAAGAAAAGCACAACATTTGCTCTGATTGTGTTGACATTTTCATTTGAGTTAGTGACCGAAGGTGTACAATAGTTCAAATCATTACCTACACACGTGGCGCATGACAATTGTTTTTATCTCGCAACCATCCCAGTTCAGTTCCAAATAAAATACCATTAGTTTATCAGACAACGAACGTAAGATATTGCATACAAAGCCAAAACACTAAACCTACCCCCTTAGTTTTCATAACCACCGTACTCAAACACAATATGCTATAACCAGTGTTCGAAATTACTGCCGACCTGGAGACCCGAGACTGTCAAGTATTTCGTCGGACAGTAACTCGATTTCGTCATTATAACTACACGTTTGCCTAAATATGATACATCGGTGATTTAGTTCTATCATTCAACATCATCCCTTAAGATTACGGATATAGTGCGTCTTAGCACACTTTTGAGGCCCAAAGAGCGATTAGGTTTGCGTCAGTCTGCGCCGCTGCCGCCGCGCGTTAACGCAGTGAGCAATATAAGCTAGACACACACCAACCGACTAGACGGCGGAAAAACAGTCACACTACGTTAGTCGGTTGGTATGCGCTGGATTTTAGCCCGACGGTCGGCTTTATTCCGCCGATTAATGCCCATTAAAATTTTGAATCGGCGGTCGGCGTGATGTCGGCGCAAATAAATAAAGTATCCGGTGACAAGTCGGCCGCTGTGCCCTGGTTTTCTCTCTTAACACGACGGTCGGCGGTAAGTTGGCCAATAAGAAAGCATAGCGCAATCATGTGACAGGTCTCGACATAAGCCCGGCGACATTTGTTTAGTTGTCATTCCAATTCGGGCCATACGTTTTCATATTTTATTTTCATATTTACTTGCCCGACGGCTGGACACGTTTCACATCGTGGTAGATAATTTTTTACCCGATTGTCATTGACAGTTATTATTTTTATCGCTTGTTCTTAAAACCGACGCTACAAATAAACATATGGTGTCTTCGCCTGACTTTGTTTCCCGTTTCCAATAATTGCCATTTGGTCTTGTTAAGACTGCCGCCGGCGGCGCCGCTACTAGTCTCGCTTAACGGACTATCGCCTGGCTGCGGGACTTCGCCAAGAAGATAGTAAAGCCCCCTACCGGTAACATTGGCAGAGCCTTAATATTCCAGGCCGTAGTGAGGAGCTGCCACCTCACGGCGCCTGGGTAAACGAGGTGCATATACATAAGCTTCTGAAATTCGCACGGCGGCGCTAGCGGTGAAGAATATTGGAGAAATAAGCACGCTGCGTCTGAGAATTTTGCATAACTGTTGATTTATCATGGCACGGAAATGGCTAAATATAATCTTTATACTGATATAAAACTTAGCGAAGCTGCGAGTTTATTTTCTGGAGGATTTACATACATGTCAACCTGTGAGGATCCAAATGATCGAGTCTTTTTTCCACTCGACGAACGCATGCGCGTGTACGGGGCACCGATGTCGTGCGCGCTTCGCGCGTGTCCAATCGGTCTCGCGCACTCCGAACAGAACACTCAAGTAACCCATTCTGTCACACAACATGACACACAAGAGGCATCTAGTGAACTTATGTATATTTATATACAGAAAATGTGTGTCAACAGTGATTGGGCAATTAATGTGTGTTCCTGTGAAGTAGGTTGTAGTTCATTGTGGCTTTCTTGGACATATGTAGCACTGTCGCGGGTGGCTCATGGGAGTGAGTGTCTGCCGTACAGTTCACCTTCACTGAAAGAAGGACAGCGATAGTGCCCTGGGCCAGCTCCCTGCGGTGCTCCGTGTCGATCTTGTTGAACATGGAGAAAGCCCGCTCTCAGTCGGCGTTGCTGTGGGCATGAGTAGATAAACCTTCCTGACGGCTGAGTGGGTGGCGAAGGGATGGTCTCCCCTGGAGTGGTGTATGTCGTCATGGCGGCCCAGAACGCATCAAAGCCCCCCATCCATCGGTGGCAGCGCTGCGTCCGTAGCCATGGCAGACTCCATGAATTCCGCCCGCAGTGTATCAGAGTAGTCCTCCGGGAGCAAGTATTCTGGCAAACGCTTAGCCAGATCGAGCACTGAAACACACCAAAGCAAAGTACTCAATATAAATAAAGCAGAACTATACACCAGATCGTGCACTTAAACACACCAAACATTACAAGAAAGATTTGACATACCTTAGAAAAGAAAAATTTGACATACCTTATTGTGTAATGTGCTTATTATAGTACTGTTAGTTAGTTAACTTGCCTATTATACATCAATAAATTTAATATAGGTTGTCAGAATTGACGAATCAGTTGTTGCGGGACAAAAATCAATAGTAGCATCCGGCACTAGGTATAAAACAAAACGTAGGTAAGAACCAACAAAATCGCAAAAATGGAATGAAAATCGTACCTCAACCAATACCGAAATTGCTTCGGCAAAGCTGACACAGGGCGTAAGCGCTGCCCTTATGGCTCCTCGCTACCTTGCCTAGTCATTCTTTAACCCAACTGTGCTGAAACTGTGTTATGTATCTCTTTTTCTTTGGTAGTGATGCATTCCGCTCGGGTGACATGTTGTTACGATTCTTCGTCGTGCGAAAATCAGATCGCGAATGAGCGCGCACTTTGCCGCGAGATCAGGATGTAAGTCACGCGTACGCGAGAGAAACAAAATGTCGAAACGGAACGAAAATTTCGTTCCGTTTTTATAGTTAAAATAAAAAATGTACGTAACAATTTTTTCCGTCATGACCGCAAAATGACGGAGATTTTCGTGTCCGTTACGGAGGTTTTCAGCGATGTCGAAATGACAGTCTCCGTACGAATGACGAAGAGTTGACATGTATAGATTTTCTAAATGCGCAAGCCAAATCGTCAAAAAGACTGACGCCTAACGGCGAATCTACGAATTACTTTGGGACAAGTTTTGTTTTTCACAGCTCAGAAAGCGTGATACAAAAACAAGTTGGAAAAAACAATAAAATGTCGAGCTAATAGATTGATTGAGTATAGTTTCGCAATGCTGGCACTTCCAGCGAGTTCCGCTGAATGTGAAAGAGGCTTCAGCTTTCAGCTCAGTGAAACGAGCGAGTCTAAAGAGTTCAACTGAGTTTCGAAACCGCATGAAGCCAGCCACATCCAGCTGAAATTCACCCGACATGGCTGACTTCAAACCCACATCCAGCCCGAGGTTGCCCAACTTCAAATCCGAGTTGGACTCGGACTACGACCCATGTATTTCTGTCAACATGCAATAAACTGTTGCCTATGTTGACATTTTAAATTCGCTGGTTCATTAATCTGACTATCACAAATTAATATGCTGGTCATACTTGACATGAATTAGTTTAATGATTGCTGTGCGTTACAGCTGCAACTGTATATTACTCGTGTAATTATGTTAACATTTGGACCACCAACTTTTGGTGGTCCGACTGACCACCAACTGTTCAGCTAAGGTGTAGAACATTGGCTATAACTCTACTAATGGCAGAGCTGCATAGCTAGTGTAGGTATACAAATGTTTGGAGAGATGATATACGTATTTGAAATTAATGTAGATGTAAATATTGCAGACCTACTTGAACGAAAAGCACACTATAGGCTCAGATATGTTCACATTTTAGTTTGTTTTAATGATCCAAGGTGTACAATAGTTCAATGCATTACATACACATGTGGCACATGACAGAAATTTTTTATCTTACAATAATCCCAGTTTATTTCCAAATAAAATACTGTTAGTTTGACAGACAAAGATTATAACACATTGCATACAAAAACAAAACACTAAACCTACCCCTTATTTTTCATAACCACCTTCCGCAAAAACAATCGGTTATTATAGCTACTAATTACTGAGCGACACTCATAGCTAACATTGGCATCAACACATCTGATGCTTAACAAATATTGTTTACCTCACAGCAATCCCAGTTCAGTTCAAAATAAAACAACACTAAAGTGTATCTCACAGAATGTAATATATTGCATATACAACCAAAATACTAACACTACTCCCTTACGTTTCAGAACCACCTTCCTCATACACAATTGGTTATATGTTGACTAATTACAGGGTTACATATCTAATTTTGATATCACGGATAATAACCAAGCTGGTAGATACAGTATGTTACATATTTGTGGTAAGAATACGTATCAATAGTATATACATACTTGAAAGTATAGCTCACATAATGCCACAAGATATTAATGTTTTAGTTTGGGTTCGTGACCGAAGGCGTACAATAATTCAAATCATTACTTACACTCATGGCACATGACAATTGTTTTTATCTTAAAATAAACCCTCTTCATTTCCAAATAAATTAACCCTAGATTGTCTGACAAACAAGGTAATATGTTGCTTGCAAAACCAAAACACTAACACTACACCTTACTCCTCACACCTTAGATAGGCTCTGCGAGCAAGATTCTCTAGTTGTTCTATTTGACTTCAAAAAGATACGGCTCATGTATATGATTATCCAATAGAGCTATGTGCAAGTTTTGGACTGTTTTCCAGTTTTACTTTTTCAAGCCTTCTCACCTACGTGTCACATCTACTTAATATACCGGTGGGGTCCTTCCAGTGTGGGTTAAGATGCTATCATGGACAACAGCAAAGGGTCATTGTGACACAGTGGCTGTTCTTGTCCAAAGTTCTTGACTAAGTTGTGATTTACACTGTAAAGGAGTAAAAAGCACCAAAGACTAGGAATATTTGCTTGAGATAATAACTCAAGCCCTGCTTGACAAGTTGCATCAGCATGTGATACAGCACACTCACACTGTCTTTTCATGGGATGATTTGAGTAGATGAACATCTGGACCAGGGAAAAATGTTGCACCTCTTCCAGGTGTGACAACTCACACTTTCTAGATAATGCCTTTGGTTTCACCATAATTGGCCCCTCAGCAACCGAGTCAGATTAGGTTGGTTACATGTTAGATCAACCTCTTATAAATTGTGTGGCACATAGATGCTACATATTCCATATTTTGTGTGATTATGAAGCGCACAGTGCCATGTTAATTGATGTATAGCTCGACTCTTCAGTTACAAATAAAAGTGCATGTTCCATGGATGTAAGTAATGATTTGAAGTATTGTTCACCTTCCGTCACAAAATCCAACTATAATGTTAGTATGTGTTGGCATAGTGTGTGCTTTCATTTAAGTCCGTTTATAATATTGAAATAGGTGTTTACTACAACTACGCAACGTACTATTCTAAACATTTATATAACAAAGTTAGCTATGTAGTCCTGTAATTAGTAGATCTATAATTATAGCCGAATGTGTTCGAGGTTTGGCGGTTATGCAAAATAAGGGGGTAGAGTTAGCATTTTGGTTTTGCATGCAGTATATTACCTTGTTTGTCAGACAATATAACATTATTTTATTTGGAAATGAAGAGGGATTATAAAAATAATTGTTATGTGCCACAAATGTAAGCAATGATATGAAATATTGTTCACCAATATTGTTCACCTTCATATCTGCTTTATTTTCAGTCATGTATATAATATTTATTGATATGCATTACAAATATGTAACGTACTATATCTAACATAACGATACAAAATTTGCATATGCAGCCCTGTAATTAGTCGATATATAACCAATTGTGTTTTAGGAAGACGGTTATGAAAAGTAAGGGGGTAATGTTAGTGTTTTGGTTATGTATGCAAGATATTTTTTTTACTAAAAATTTGGAAATGAACTGGGATTGTTGTGAGATAAAAAATAATAGTCATGCGCCATGTGTATAAGTAATGCATTGAAGTATTGTACAACTTCGGTCACTAAACCAAACTAAAATGGTAACATATCTGAGATTATGTTGTACATTTTGTTCAAGTAGGTCTGTATCCGACTCTGTAATATTGATATCTACATTAACTATAAATGCGTATATTATCTTTCGAAAACATTTTGATACCAACACTAGCTATGTAGCACTGCAATAAGTATATATATATAGCCTATTGTGTTTGAGTGTAGTGGTTATGAAAACTAAGGGGGTAGGTTTAATGTTTTGGCTTTGTATGCAACATATTACATTCGTTGTCTGATAAACTAATGGTTTTTTATTTGAAAATGAACTGGGATTGTTGCGAGATAAAAACAATTGTCATGCGCCACGTATGTAAGTAATGATTTGAACTATTGTACACCTTCGGTCACTAAACCAAATGAAAATTAACACAATCAGAGCATATGTTGTTTTTCTTTCAAGTTGGTCTGCAATAGTGGCATTCATATTAACTACAAATTTGTATCTTACTTTTCCAAATATTTGAAATAAAATTAGCTATGTAGCTCTGCAAATAGTAAATATATAGTCGATTGTAATGACAAATAAGGGGGTAGGGTTAGCATTTTGGTTTTGTATGCAAATATTACATTGTTTGTCAGAAAATCTAGTATTGTTTTATTTGGAAATGAACTGGGATTGTTGGGAGTTAAAACAAAATTGTCATGCATCAGGTGTGTAAATATGATTTGAACTAATGCTCACCCTTCACGAAACCAAACTAAATTGTATATATAACTTAGCATATGTCGTGTTTTTCTTTCAACTTTGTGTACAATATTGATGTACGCATTAATCACATTAATCACGTATCTCGCCACTGGACACATGTTATCGTGTAGCCCTATAATTAGTAGATATATAGTCGATTATGTACATATTGAAAATCCTTCAAAGAGCCCTGCCTCCATTTTTATTAAGCAGTAAAAATCACAACAGAAAGTGTCATCCGGGCTGGTAACAACTGGTCATAGATAAATCCTGGCATGAATTACAGCTTGTAACATGTAAGTACCCCTGATGTAATTTTTTTAGATTTTTGGCCTAGACTATACGGACGCATCTGCATCGCCTTTGCAATCTTCACCGATGTGTTCTCGATTTACGCAAACCTATATTGGGACCACATGCCTTTCAACATCTTCCGAAAATCCGATATACCGTCGCCACGTAACTGCAGTTTCGAGATGGCAATTAACAGGTACGTTGTCAGCACTGCCATACGACGCGCGCCGACGGTGTTGGGTACTTACAGTTCAGAATGACGGTCGCACACGAAGCGTCGCCAGCAGCGCGTACGGAGATGCAGCAACATTGTATTGCGTTCAGGCGTCGTATAATAGCGTGTTAGCGTTACATCCAAGCAGGCACGATAGCATTAGCCACGCTGGCTCCCAAAACACGTCTTACGAACACACACACACTGCATCCAGAGTCTGTGTCGATTCCATGCAAATCTAGTCCTAGTCGACATGTTGGTCATATCAAGGGCGTGTCAGGAGATTACAGTCGGCCTGTTATATCATGGATTGAACGTCAGGCACTCGAGGCTATCAAATCCCTTTCACATGTACATGCCGCGCTGCTGTACCTGACACGGCTAATCGGCACCTCCTACAACCATGTGCGTCAATGTCCGTATAGGCATTTCACATACAAATGTATCTCTTACACATACAGTGTCGAACACATCGCTATTAGACTCGATCGGTTTTCTCTCCCAGTTCACGGGTTCCGAAGTCGATCGACGCTTCTTTTCGCCAGTTCTCCCGGGACACGTTTGAGAAAAGGCCTACGGGCGGTGTGCCATGAAGCGGCAACGTATTAATGTTTCATAACACTGGACAGGTAATCAGCGGCCGTCAGCCCGGATGGCCAACAGTGGTTAAATTAGCGAGACACGCCGACGTAATCAATGAGTTGTTTCTCGGCAGCATTCACACTGCGATACGCTACATAAAACGACTCGGCGTTTTGCACTGGCCATCGTTATCTGTGATTTGTTTACAAAATCGTCATTATGCCTCGTAACCATACATCTTTATTCATGACTCACTGACTCAGAGAAGCACGTTCAGACTGAGTAGCGCAGCTGCTATGCGCACGACCACACAGCAGCTATAGTAGGCTATAAAGTCTAGCCGATAATGTCATAACACTAATGGCAGATTAACCTATACAGTACAAAAACGCCAATGATCACGAAATATACAGTGCTGTGTATTCACTGCACAATCCGTTTGATTTGACATTAATTACCTACAATAGCCACCGCCACAGTCCCAATCAATCAATAGGGTCTATGTTAATCTACGAGACAGACGCGTGACGCACACACGCACACATACACGCAACAAGGCACGCAGGCATGCACATATGTACGCACGAACGTATTTATACAATTATTGGTATGCACGGCACACACGCACTCACACGCTATTTTATTAAACCAGATGATTAAATCGGATAGGTGTGACGCGGGAAGGAAATTAATATTGGGAGGCGGGCTACCGGAGCTTCAGCACCACTGCAAGATTTTCGCCGCCGCAAATCTTCACTCACCTTTTGGCTGTTTCGCTGCTCAACTGTGACATAGAAACAAACTCCAGGGGGCAGCTTCCCCTTGCCCTCCTTTATGTCCCCGCGTCTAAGGATAGGGATAACTGCGAGCGAACAAAAACTGGTTTGAAGTTAAAACACGATGTTAATTACTTAATATGTAACAGTCGGTAGATGGCAACAAGATCGCTGAAATTGTGTCTGCTTAATCTGATAGGTGGCAGCACAAGTAGAAGGACGTCCTATCAGCAGCGTCACCGATGGTTAGAAAGGCAATGCGTTAGAAAGCACAATACCAAGTTGATTTTCCAATGGTGGCCATTTTGTTAGATTTTACAAAAACTGGACGTGATACAATTCTGAAACTTATTCACAGTGACAGCCGTTATGTCTTTGAATAGTCATTGACAGGTTGAAAAAAATGCGTTAAAATCAAATACCTAGGTAGCCCTTCTCTTTAAAATGCATGCATGCATGACCAAAAACAGTCACGTAAAATGTTATGCACTTATGTGAATAAAACTGGAAACAATTAACTCCTCCAATTACACTCCTTCAAATATGTATCACTTGCCCAGTTCCCCGGCATTGCCCGGGGAAAAAAGACAGTCATATGTGTATGCCGATCCAGATGACCACTGCCCTAGCTAATTTCGAAAAACTCTAAACCTACAAACCAACCCAGTGAGCTCGCAAGATCGCACACATGCTAAATTGTGACCCCCAAGATGCTGACCTTCTGATGAATTTTAACAAGATTTAACAAGATTGCCATCCAGAGAATTAATTCTAGATGGCAGGTGGACAAGGAAGCCCTTTGGCTTATCGAGAGTCCAACCCTTTTATCTACATATATCCAGCCCTTCTGAGGTATGTGTCGATTTTATTTTTAAACATATTCACACTACTAGCACTAGAATTATTTCACTTACTCTACAAACCACCCAAATTGGCCCACTAGACTGCACACAAAACTGCAAAACTGACGTAGGTAAGTCACTTTAAAATTGTGACCCTAAGATCCCCACCACCAGATGAATTTCGAAAACAAATCTAAATCTACAAACCACTCCAATGGGCTTGCAAGGTTGGCGAGTGCTTGAGTGATTAAATTAAATAGAAATTGTTATTCTTCAATATTAAACTAATCATCTAGTTTACCAAATGTCATGAATATATCTTTAGAATGAATACCTAACCTTCAATGAATACATCGGCACTTATTTCGGTAGGACACTAATTATTGATTGTGTGCTTCAATTTCACAACACTTACCAGCCAATCAAACCGACCAGGTTTTCACAAACATGAACTACCTGGTAGTCGAAAAACATTTCACTACATGACAGCAAATATCACCTCAGTGAACAGCTGTGATCAGAGCTACTATTAATAATGCACTTAGTACATTTCCTGCAAGCTAATTCAAACAATATTTGAATAATAATTTGTAAGTGGCCACTTTCACACAAACCTCAACATGTTTAACTTTAAGAGTGGAAATCTCAAATACAAGGAGAAGCGGAGAACAGTCAATAAAACGTCATTCCTGCACTTAATGTTGGTAACGACATGCAGCCCACAGAAGAATAAACTTCTGTGACCATTTTATTTTAAGAGGCATACATCAATCAGGTTTTATATAGAGAGGTTAGTGGAGAAATGTGTCATCAAGAAGTGCTACCACACACACACACACACACACACACACACACACACACACACACACACACACACACACACACACACACACACACACACACACACACACACACACACACACACACACACACACACACACACACACACACACACACACACACACACACACACACACACACACACACACACACACACCAATCCAGTACATTATGCGCACGTGTGCACGTGATCAACAAGTTCTATGTTGCAAACGAGTGTCCAGATAAAACCAGCGAAACTGTGTAGTTACTCTTCATATACTGTCATGAGAGTGGACACAGTCTTCCATGAAGTACCCAATATGACTGTGATATCTGCAGAACTGAATCCTTTGACATTGACATTGATTTTCCTGCCAAACAGTAAACAGACACTCAACACTACAGGTGAGCTGAGGGTAACATCCGTAGCAACCTGTGTGGCCATTGTTTGGTTAAACATGAACTATCAGCAATTTGGTCACAGAAGTCGTCACGCTCGAGCAGAGGTGTGCACCCAGGTAGAGAGGTGTGACTCTTAATTGACTTGTCACTCAGTCAGATTGACAGGTCGACTAATAATTGACCAAAGTGGTTTATTGGGGAAATTGCTGTACGATATCGGGGAAGACAACGCGACCGGCTTCTCACCTCGAGGTTGCAGACATTGAAGCCATTGTTAACGATGCATTGGCAAAGCAACAAGGTATCTTCGAAAAGATGATGGGAGACCCAACAGAAATCGTTCTAAGCCTGCCTCCAATCGTTTATGGAGGCGTCCAACAAGTGTGTTGACGAAATGGTGAGAGAGATGGCGAAAGATGTCGTGGACCTGCAAGCAAGTCTCCAGGATACACAGAAAGAAGTGGATCAGATCAAGTGCGCCATTAGTGAACATTCTGAACATCTCAGCAACACGGCTAGAGACCTCGAGATGGTCACAGCAGCACAGCACAAGATCGAAGATGGCATCGATTACTTGGAGAATCAGTCATGATGAAACAACCTGCGTATAGACGGTGTAGCAGAAAGTGCAGCACAAATGTGGCCAGGTACCGAGGCCGCCGTGCGTAAAATGTTTGTGTCATTGCTGAAACTGTCAGAACAACAGGCAAATGATGTGAGGATCGAGTGGGAGCACAAACAGGCGGAAATAAACACTCAGGAAAACCGAAGACAGTCGTGGTGAAGATCGAAAGTTTCAAACAATGCGACGTGATTCTCCAGGCTGCCCGCAAAGAGAAACCCCAAGACGCAAAGGAGAAGGGCAAGATTGCATATCTCTCCTATGACAAACTCGTAGTCAGTGATCGAGGGGATAATAGAACCTACCTATGTGTATGCAATAGAACGATCTACGAACATTGACGATAGCTATCTGAAAAGACATTGACAATGGCTTTTTACAGTATTGACGATGATGACTTTGTAGAATTTTATTCTACATCCAATGACAGTATGTTCACCACTTTAAACTGACATGCAATGTTTGACATTATTCCGATACTTCTTTTCAACAGTGTGAATATGATGATGATGTTAAAGATAGAGCGGATGGTGTTTTGAATAATTTAGATTCAGATAATCATTTTCATAACAGTGTACAATTCAAAATATTACAGTGATGAACAGTTTGTACGCAATGTCAAATCAGAGTGTGACCTATCATTTATACATTTTAATGCTCAAAGTTTAAATAAGAATTTTTAAAAAATTAAGGATTTAATCGCTGACCTTAAACTATCATTTGATATCATACCAATTTTAGAAACCTGGGTTGATTCTAGCACAATTGATGATTACTCATTAAATGGATATGAAGTTTTCCACATTGTAAGAGATAGCAAAAAAGGAGGGGGTGCGGCATTGTATGTTAATGGAAGATTCACTTGCAAACTTTGAGCAGTAAAATCAAAGATGATTGACAATATATTTGAATGTGTCACTGCTGAATTGGACATGAAAAAACACAAAAATATAATTGTGAGTTGTGTCTACAGAACCCCGGGTTCTGACATAAACCTATTTAGCGAGAGTATGGAGCAGTTGTTTACTTATGTCAAGCCAAGTAAATCTATCTTTGTATGTGGTGATTTTAATATCTATCTCTTAAAACAAGATACACACAACGGGACAAAGAGTTTTTTGGATTGTATATATGGTTTAGGCTTGTTTCCATTAATAGATAGACCGAGTCGAATTACCTCAAACTCATGTGCTCTGATAGACAACATATTTACTAATCAAACGAATTACTCAGTTAGAACTGGGTTATTAATCAACGACATCAGTGATCATCTGCCGATATTTGTTTTATATAATAAAAAAAAACCCGGTTTACAAATGTCTGTCGTAAGAAGAATGTTGTATATATATATATATATATAGAACATTTCTCAGGGATAGAACTGAAACTGCGGATTCTCGATAAAAACATATAAAAATTAATTAACAACTATCTTAAGATTTGCGGAAAAAGCATACTACAGTATTCGGTTGTTAGAAAAAAGGTAACATTAAAGAAATATGGGCGATATTGAATGATGTGTTATGTAAACAACACCAGTCGGTGAACTTTCCAACACATCTGGTATGTGGTGATAGCGACATTACCAACAAAACAGAAATGGCAAATGAGTTTAATATGTTTTTTACAAATGTTGGTCCTAACTTAGCGAAGGATATCAACAATAAGGATGAACGTAATTCAGTGTATGATTATTTAGGAGGTAGTATTGACCAAAGTTTATTCCTCAAACCCATCGATGAGGAGGAACTTATAACTACAGTGAAAGCATGTATCAAAAAGAAATCTTCAGACTTTGAAGACATATGGACATTGTCTGGAAGGTAATTCATGTAATAAGCAAACCTCTCACTCATATATGTAATAATTCATTTAGATCTGGTGTTTTTCCAACACTTATGAAAATTGCATCTTTAATAAAAGTGGTACGAAAACCGACGTTACAAATTATAACCAATTTCTCTATTGCCACAATTTTCAAAAATCCCAAAAAACTGTTCCTTGCTAGAACAGACAGCTTTTTAAATGCAAATAACATTAAGTTCAAATCAGTACGGGTTCCATGCTAAAATGTCCACGTCACATGCTGTATTGGAATTGATTGAGGAAATCACAAATGCTAAGGACAGTAAAAAGCATGCCGTTGGTGTATTTATTGATCTTAAATAAAATGGCATTTGATACAGTAGACCATGAGATACTTACAAAAATATTAATTATAATGGTGTGCATGGAATAGCAAATTATTGGATTAAAAGCTACCTTTTGGACAGGAAGTAATTTGTATATATTGACGGGTGTGTTTCAGAGCTATTAAATGTCACATGTGGTGTTCCACAACAGTCTATTTTAGGTCAACGTTTATCTGTCCTTTACGTTAATGACATTTATAATGTATCAACGTTAGTAAAATTAATACTTTTTGCTGACGATACGAATATATTTTGTACCGGTAACAATCTAACAGAACTACGTGACATGTTAAATAGTGAACATGCCAAATTGTGCAAATGGTTTGCAAATGTTGTAAACAAATTATCACTCAACTTGTCAAAAACGAATTATATGTTATCCGGGAACCATCCACCAGATGTTGACATTATATGTGTGTAAATAACAAACGAATAACCAGAGTACGTGTAACAAAATTTCTGGGAGTATTTATTGATGACCAGCAACACTGGAAGCATCACATCAATACGGTTAGAACAAAACTGTCGAAAGTAATCATTCACAAAGTAAGTTCTTTAATTAATCAGGATGGAAAGTACATATTGTATTGTTCCCTGTTTTTGTCATATATTAGCTATTGCAGCAAAATATGGGGTAACACCCATGTCTCAAACATCAGGTGTATTACTGTGCGGCAGAAACAAGTAGTTCGTCTGATCTGTGGCATAAAGCGTTTGGAACATACCAGCACTCTATTTAAATAACTGTGTACTTTGACCTTTGTAGACTTAGTTAAAATTAAGACAGCGATTATATTGTATAAGGCAAATCACAATGAACTATAGTTTGCAAACAATGTTTAAACGGTATGTCTCAACACAGGGTACTCGACAGAAAGACACCAGTCATTGTACGCCTACCACACAAAAAACAATGTGTATTTCTGTTTGTGGAGTAAAACTGCAGAATACCCTGTACATGAAAGCATCACCAGTAGTAGACGCATGATAAAGGCTTTTAAATAAATATAAATCCCATCTTCTATCTATGTACTAGATCTAAAAAAAACATCCAAATAATTCTAACAAGACTTTACATAGTCTAGGCACTGTATATTGAATTATTTGTGAAATTGAAATATTTTGTAATATGTTGTATTAGTACAATAAGTAACTATACTGGTTGGGGGTGAACCATACATAAGTATTACACTTCTTTTTACCCCTTTCTACCAACATTTATGAGTATTTTTGTTCACATGTTGTTGAAAATGTTGTATTTGGAATAAACAGGATGTACAATTGTTTTATGTTGTTGTTGGAAATAAATTACTTTCTTACTTACTTACTTGATCTAAAGTAAAAAATCCCTGCAACACCTGGAAACTAGTCGAGATTATAGACACTGTCTATTTATACTTATAGTATGTCTAAACTATATCTACACTCTACAGACATCATGCAATATCTAAAACTAGAGGCAGAGCCGTAGACAGTCATGGTAGAAGGATGGATAGTTCTGCCACATCATTTCATCATGATCATGAGTATATAAATAAGTTGACATTTATTTAATGATTGTAATTTTAAGTTTTTCATCTGGTGGAAATGATGCTGTCCATGCTTAGAGTAGATGGTACATAATAATGTGTTTATAATAAAAAAATTACAAATGTCAAAATGAGGAGAAAAAAACCATTTGAAATGGCTACCGTTTGAAACGTCGGTATAAAATTGACAAATGATATTTGAAACTGATGTATGACTGTGAATATACGTACTGTTGTAAAACTAGAAGATGAAGTTCAAGCCCCTCAAAAAGTCAAGCTCAATGTTACATTGCAGGTGTTAATTTTTTAATATGTAAATTAAGTGAAAATTTGCTCTCCAAAACTGCAAAAGTCTCCAATTGTACCCCTCCTCGAAGTTCTCCAAATGCCCCCCTGCTTAAACAAAAAACCCATCTTGAGACGCTAAATATTGGGGGGCTAATCCTATTTCCACTCCAGCCCCACCTAAAATATTGGGGGCTCAGCCCCCCCCTCCAAACAAAGGCCAAACCTCCCCAGCCGGTTCCGACGCCTATCAATTATCTAATATTATTGTATATCATCCTTTTTTTCTTATTGCAATATTATTAGTATTATGCCATGCCCATGGTTATGGCCATGGCATGGTAAAACTAAAGCCTAGGCCTAGGGGTTAGTTTTATTAGTGAAATTATATAATATTGTCGCTAAGATACGTACACTAACCAAAGCTGATCGGAGCTTCCACCAACAGTGGACACACCTCGAGATTTATTCCGGGAATGAATAGAGGTAAATCGACGGTGTGCCAGATTGTCTGAATCAGTGAATGTGAATTGGTCTTGGACGCAACTCACGACACAAGAAAATACACTCCCGAGTTCTGTCACTTCAATCCTTGTGGTAGTGTATTGCATTCGGTAGTTCTTTGGAAAGCACTACATTTTACGTGAACCATTGACACTGTTACTGCAAATTTGTACTGGAAAGAAGTAGGCCCTGTGTTTGTTTACGGGTTCTAGAAAGGCAACGTTGCCACGTGCAGAACATTTATTTCCCGTTCTATTATTAGTCACGGTAACATCCATGCCAGAAGTTTCTCTTTGAGGAAGTCCTGCTGAAATCCCAGTTATAATCAAAATACGTCGCATCTGTCATGGAGGCACAGATATTACTCGTTTGGTCCAATCAGCGTTGATTGTTCACATGATCAGTGAATGAGCTGCATGTGAACGGAAAACTTGTACATGAAGGCGTGACCTTTAACCCACAGCCAATCAAACATACGGAGTTTACAATGACCAATGGCAACATAAATAACGCGACACGTGACTGCGAGTTTACTTTTGTACGAAGTGTATTAGAATGTAAAGGAAGGTCGTGTTTGGTAGTCTTTCTGCGCATTTGCCTTATAAACTCCCGCAACATTAATGGCTTCTGATAATACCGCTGTCCACTTGCTAGCCGGAGGGTAAGTAAAGTATACTTCATCCAAATAAAATGGAATAAAGTCGTTTTCATCCCGATTACATGACGTAAACGCTAAAACATGCCTCGTGTTTCTGTCAAGGCCAAGCGTGATAAACTCGTCTGTGACTGATTATTTGAGTGAAATAATTTCCACGATGACCAATATGACACTATAACAAGCCTCTATACTATTTTAATATCTGTGTTACCCTAATAACTGTTCTGAATTGTGATGATGATTAGCAGTAACTAAATGACTTTTTTTAACCGCATGATTGATGTCGTTCACAGCACGAATCAAATGTCGCCCGTGACCTAGAATTGCAGAATGCATAACTACAAATATTACTGCCTGTGATCATGACGTGAATATAATTTGTGTAGAACAAACCAGATAAACGATACAATATAGAACCTTTGCGAGTAATGTTGGTATCTGGAATGTTATAAGTTATGACGTCGACAAATGAAATGCGTCATGGGCGATATTAGGTGAAATTACACACTGTTTGGCGATTTCCTTCCAGATTGCAATTAGAAATGAGAATGGGTGCGATAAGTTATCCCTGGGTTTGTGTGAATGTATTCTGACATAAGTATAGACCTGGCTACTTCATAATAAAAAAGGAACTTAAGAAATGTCAAAAGATAAAACTTGAAGTTGACAGAAAGGCCAGAGGCAAAGCTAAATAAAATCGAAGTCCAAATAAACTTGCAAAGCCAAAGTAAAGGTGCTATACCGGAAACCCTACATCATCGTCTTTTTGCCACTGGCCTACCATAATCGAGGAATTATTTAATAATAGCTGAATCAATCATGTACACAAACTGCGAAATAAGGCCGGTCCGATTGTCCTGGACGAGTAGTTTCAGTTATCGGACTTTTCCATGTTTAGTGGAGCAGTCCTATCGGACTAGCTGTGATTATTTGAATTAATTTATGCTGTGTATAAGCTAGTTGGGTGTTTTGATGGAATAAAACAAAATAAGACAATAAGGTAGCATTTTATAACACGCTGCTTAATATTCCATACGACCTTTGAATGGGAAACTTGCTGAACGTGGTGAATGTAAATGGCGGCTGTTTACATCTGGTTAGCATAGGATAGGTAGTGCCGCCTAGCGATCATGAGTGATGAGCGATATGAACAAACATACATGCGCGGGTTACAGACATCGTTACATGCTGTCTCAACGTGATCGTAGAACTTTGCGTTATTCCTGCATCGGGTGATATTTTAGCAATGTTACTGATTGTTCAGTTGGCTTCGGGAATGGAAACACTAATGAAAATTATAGGCCTAATGATGCAATTTAGTGACTAGCCCGACAATGTCAAACCTTTGTCGCCATCAGGCTTCAAATTCTGCTGGCATCGCCTTGTCCACCACTGCCGTTTGCTGCCCCTGATTAAACTAGTAATAATTTCTTCTGATGATTGCAATTGCATGTATGAAATCACATGTATGTGTTTCTGTTAATGACATTTAGTTGAACATTTAATTGAAATAAGAAACGGCTTGTTTTCTTTATGAAATAAAAGCCACTTTTTCTGTGTGCCATAACTGTCACATGTATATGATACAACAGTATAAATGATGGTACCTGACATTTTTTATTTTAAGGACTAGTAAAACAATATTAGGACTAGTTGTTTCTGAGTCAGCTAGTCCGACAGACTACCTGTCAGCTAAATCCATCGTGCACCCTGTGTACGTACATGCATACATGCATGCATGCATGCATCCATACATACATACATACATACATACATACATACATACATACATACATAGGGCCTATCCTCTTTAGGAAGGTAAGGTATACATACATATCCTCTTTAGTTCTCGTAGGCTGTTATCCTGTTACAGTGTTACTGTTAGCTGGTCTTTTGTTTTTACTGTTGTTTGTGCATAGCTGTGGAAACTGCTAATGTTTTGCAAACATACAGCTGTATCTAGGTGCACCACAATTTTTTAAATATTGATTGTGGATGCTTGTATGAAATGTTCCGGCAGTTTGTTCTACCTATTTATAGTCCTGTGTTTCAAATGGTATCTGCATTGCCTTGCCATCACGCATTGTTTCTCATTTTCAAACT
The DNA here is from genome assembly GCA_963995525.1 of Escarpia spicata. NCBI lineage: Eukaryota > Metazoa > Annelida > Polychaeta > Sabellida > Siboglinidae > Escarpia > Escarpia spicata. The sequence goes on from OZ023214.1 coordinate 24,712,772, forward strand.
GTGACTCCTGGTCACTACCACATTAGACTACCCCAGTTGCCATTTCTTGACTTCATTAATACCATGGAGATATTTCTGTCTCAATCCTGTCACCTGGCGCCCTTCAGGAGTATAGGCTATGCAGCTTCAGTGTCCTGAGCCGGCCAAAATATTCCAGGTTCTTCAGGTGTGGGACAAGTTTTGTAGATTTTTCAGGCGCCTGCAACATTTTCAAGCATTTATTGGTCTCTCTAGTCTGTTGAGTATTGGTGTTCAGGCAACATTTCCATATTCCAGAATTGGTGTGACAAAACACACATACAGTTTTTTATGTTTGTCCATCCAAATAGGTCAATATTTAACTAAGTACTTTGTTGACCTTCGCTTGTTTGTTGCTGACTCCACAGGTCTGTTGATCAAATTCCAGATCAGTGTCGACTTGCACTCCCAAGTAATAAGTCGGCCAGTAATGCAGGTGTTCACATAATCCATTAATTTATCATAACATACTTTCGACTCAGCAACAACATAATAATTTCTCATTCAGGTACTTGTGTAGGATCCTGGTCCACATCAATTTTTCCGTTATATAACTTTATTTCTGTCTAAATTTAATACCTACATGCCTTTATTCATTCATTCTAGAGCATTTCAGGCATATGATGTTATAAAATATTGCATCTATGGGGCACTTTTGAGGCCGAAATAGCACTCCGGTTTGCACCAGTCTGTGTCGTTGCAGCCATGTGTTACTGCACTGTATGCGTATGCTTTCCAATTTAGTCATTTGACTCACCTACTAACTATCAAAATGACAAAGTCAGAGGGAACCTTCTTCTTGGGTTTGCTTATACATTTCCGGACGTTGCAGCCTTGATGGATTGTCTATAGACAGCTCTTTCATTTGCCAGTCTCCCCACTCGCCAGACGTCGGCTCCCATCCGTTCCTCTATGTCCTTCCCCCATTGTCTCCTAGGTCTTCCTCTGCTTCTTCTGCCTTCCACTTTTCCTTCCATTATTAGTCTCTAGAGACTGATGCCGTTTCACATGGCCGAAGTTCAGTCCACGAAACTCGTAATATCTTTCTATAACACTTGTTTTCAAATGCATTTATACGTTTAGTAATGTTCTTATTAAGAGTCCAGGTTTCGCATCCATATGTAGCCGTTGGAAATATGCAGACTCGGATAATTCGTAGTTTCATATCTTTGATCGTTGCTTTCCACAGCTTCTTCATCTCTGTCAACTTTTTACTCGCTATTGCCAACCTCCGCTTGATCTCTTTCGTCCCATCTCCATCCTATCAGTGACCCCAGATATTCAAAACTTTTCACTCGTTCTATTTCCTCGCCATCTACTGTGACTTCTGATGGTTCTCGACATCTCTTCAAATCCATAATCTTAGTCTTCTTTACGTTTAGTTTCAATCCTTTCATCTCGCTGCACTCTTAAACAGTAGTTATCAGTTTATCCAATCCCTCTTTTGTATCGGATATTAACGCTGTGTCATCGGCATATCTCAATTCATATATCTCCTGTCCGTTCACTTTCAGTCCATTAAAAAACTTGCTTCTCGTGTCAGTCTCGACTTCTCTCATGATATTCTCTGTGTATAGACTGAATAGGTGGAGAGACAAAATGCACCCCTGTCTCACTCCCTTGCCGACTGGGAACCAATCTGTGGTACCACACTCTAATCTCACTGCAGACTGCTGTCCAACATATAAATTTTGGATAAGTGATGTAATTTTCTGGTCAAATCCCATGCGTATCGAGGTTTTCCAGAGTTGTTGATGATTAACATTATCAAAAGCTTTTGAATAATCTATGAAACAGATCCTAAGGTCATGGTTGAATTCTCTGCATTTCTGAATTAACATCTTCAGGTTGAAAATGTGATCTCTTGTTCCTCTTCCAGTCTGGAAACCAGCTTGTGTTCTGGTGACTTCACATTCTAATTTTGTTGTGATTCTCTTCATTATGATTTTTAGCATAATTTTGCTCGCATGGCTGATGAGGGATATAGTCCTGTGGTTTGAGCATTCTTGTATGTCACCTTTTTTTCGGTATTGGTATAAGGATGGCTCATTTCCAGTCCATGGGCCATGTTCCACTTCTCCATATTTTCTTGCATAATGTGTGATAGATATCCACGCCTGCTTCCCCACTTTCTCTTATTAGCTCTGCAGTGATGTTATCAGTGCCAGGTGATTTTCCGTCTTTTAAACTTTTTATTGCCTACTCCACCTCTGAACGCAAAGGCTCAAGTTCATCTTCTGGTTCTGTCCTCTCTCTGCCTTCATCCATGTCTACCTCTTCTGTTTCTTCTTTCTTAAACATGCTTTCACAATATTGCTTCCATCTTTCAAGTATGTCATCGCTTTCTGTCAGTCATTCCCGTTTCATCTTTAATAACGCCAAGTCTAGGTTTGAATGACTGTGTCATAGACTTGATTTCCTCGAACATACTGCGACTATCATTCCTTCTCATACATAGTTCTATCTTTTCGCATTTCTTCTCTAGATAATTCTTCTTGTCTTCCTTACACATTCGTTTAATCATCTTGCACTTCTCTCTGTATTTCTCGTGATAATTCTCACTCATTTCTTTATTCTTCTTTAACTCTTTCCTTTCGTCAATCATCTGCATTGTGTCTGCTTATCCATGGTTGTTTTTGTCTCCTCTTTTTAGTGAAGTGTTTGTCAGCTGATTCCATAATGATGTTCCTAATTTCTACTGCCAACTCTTCTGGTTCCTTCTCGTCAGCCACTGTCTGTAATACTCCGAAACGGTTCATAACCTCTACACGGTATCCTTCTTTGATATCACTGACGTCATACCTCACTATCTCTTTCCCTCTCCATCTTTCTTAATTTTATCGCAATCTTGGCGCTTAGCAGTTCATGGTCAGAGCCACAATCGGCTCCCGGTAATGTCTTTGCATTAAACACAGATGTCCTCCATCGTTTTGGTATCAGTATAAAGTCGATTTGATTTCTGTTCTGACCATCTGGTGTTGTCCAAGTGTACAGTCTTCTTTGATGTTGTTTGAAGAAAGTATTGGTAATCATCAGTTCATTCTCTATGATAAACTCAACAAGTCTCTCTCCTCTCCCATTTCTCTCGCCTAGTCCATATTTCCCGATATTTCCATTTTCTTTGTTTTGACAACTGCCAACTTTTGCATTGAAATCGCCCATCAGTACTACCATGTCCCTCCTGTTTACCTCGTCAACTGTTCGTTGCAGTGTATCATAAAACGTTTCTATTACATCGTCGTCTGCAGTGCTCGTTGGTGCATAAATTTGAATACATGTTATATTCGTGGGTTTTGCTCGTATTCGTATGGTAATAATTCTGTCATTGATCGGATTGTATCCTAATAGTGTATTTTCAGTTTTCTTTGACAGATAGAACACAACACTACTCATCCCTGACTTAGTTGCTCCTGAGTATATAAACTTTCCTCCTGAATCCGGGCGAAAGTGTCCTTGTCCGGCCAATCTGTGTTCCGCAATCCCTAATATATCTACCCCATATCTTTCTGCTTCCGATGTTACCATTTGTAGTGTTCCATGACTCGTTTTTCTGATGTTCCATGTACCACACGGATTTTCCCTTTTAGCTTTTTGTTGCTGGTTTTACCTCCCGCACAGTCAGGCATACTACCGTCATCAGCTCTGGCGTTACTTCCAACATCTCCAAGCTCTTCCCCAGTATGTGTCGTCCTATCCAGCCTGGGGGGCTCACCACTAGGACCTCTCTTACTGTCTGTATTCTCCATCTAGGTTTCTTGGGCTAATACAGCGGTAGTTGCCCACTGCTTTCCGCTGGTTTGTGTATGGTTAACTCCATTATTCCTTGACTAAAAAGTCTTGCACCGCAGGACAGCGGGTCACCGGTCCTTCCACATGCGTCTTGGTAGGTACCTTGCAGCCTGGTGAAAGGCTGTTGCTGTTTCGCATTTGTAGCCGGGGGTGTAGCCAATCGGCTGGCCGCCTACTCCTCTGAGACAGTCTTTGTGTACTGAGGGTAGACGTCCCTTGACTCAATAGAGGGAACATGTTTTATAAATATAATGTGATAACTTCATAGTTTCATTTTATCAAAAGTCTTTATTAGTGTATCTGATTCTGTATACATTGCATCTAGTACATCTGCATAAAGCTTTGTTTCAAAGATCATAACATGGTCAAATGAACCGTGTTTTCTGCAATTTTTAGATAATATATTTCGGTTGAATGGTGGGTAATGGCCAACTAAGCAAGTATTGCAACATGTCTGTTGACTTCATATACTGAGGTGCCTATGTTGCAAATGGTATAGATGTATGGCCCTATTCACTGCAAATTCTGCAATGTGGTCATGACAGCTAGACATTGCAATTTTGCAATATGGCCATCAGCGTTAGAAATATGCCAGAATATTTACTTGTCCGCTGAACAGTTTTAATGGTGCCCGAATTACATTTACTAGGTGGAATATAATTTATAGATTTTGCTGCCACGCGTAGACCTCCATAGTTGGCGGAAGCCGACATGTCAACGGCGGTTGGCACCATGTCCCCGGCCGCGAGTCTTGGATAATTCGATTTCGAAAACTCGCAATTTATGGTTAAAATAAATTTTACGTAGATACAACAACACTTCTGAAATTGCATTAATATTCCGTTTTTCAACCAGCACCATAGATTTACCGGAGAGCCAGTTACAAGTTTTGAAAATTGTCACCAATCTTGACCGGTTAACATTCGATGACTTGAAGAGTGGCGAGTCCGTGTGGGTTAGGCGTAATAATGGTTAAAACTATAGAATTATTCAAATAACAGGTAGCTATACATACAAAGTCTACTATTTCCAAAGTTCATCAAATATGATCCGTGAGTGGAAGCAAGTCGTACGTCGGCCAAACTGAACGATTTACGATTGTGTGAAATACATCCTCGATCAATGATGGCTGATGCATAGTCTGTCCTACATGTATGACAGAGCTACGTCGGTGCGCTCAGCTGATGACCCTGTTATCGCAGGCACTAAACTTGGTTGAACACTGACGTACATCACACTGGTGGCGGAACGACAAGACGCGACACAGTACCAAAATTGGAATGTGCGCGATTTCTAGCGAACTTCATTTATGTTTGAATTTCCTCAAATAAAAAGTTTGCAATGTTGCAGGCGTCACTACTGTCAATTTTCACTTATCCACCGGATAACCATGTAGAGTAGGGTGGTTCTTAGAAATCAGAACAAAATTGAAATTATATTTCTCATGCTCTTACCCCCCAGAATTGTTCCTTATAATAAAAAAGACTCAAGAGACACACACAGAGAGAAGACAAAATATTTATATTTATGGGTAGCTCAAATGCCTCAAAGTTCACAATATTCAGAGTTTGAGACAATGTATTCAGTTATGAGCAGTTTGCTAATTTCCAAATAATGACATATTAGAAAATTCAACCAATAAACTGAATTACATTAACGATACTGTCATTAAATATTGTCATGAATAAATAATGTGTTAGTGACATACATGGTTCACATAATAATACCACAGTTTGTGTTCAGATTCATCCTGTTATCGCCTCAATGTGGGCCAAGTTCAAGCAACAGATTCTATGTGCACGACACTTGTTTCTCACTGTCCACTTTGTCCTGTTAAGGTCTGTTTCCTGCTGTCTGGGTAGGCATGGCGGTGTTCCTCAACAACTTGCAGCAAGAACTGAAACTGGGGTTTGGCTCGCTTTTGGTCAGTAGGCCGTTGAATTCTTGAATCAGAGCAACTCCGTGTTCAGCATGGTCATTCATGACTTTAATTGTACAAACTGTCTCTCTAGCCTGCTTGAAGTCCTCTCGTTCGGAGAAATCCATCTGGAAGCGCCATCAGTTCAAACAATGCAGCAGACTGAGACTTCAGCATGACAAAATCTTCCAGCTTCTTCTCTCGGAAAGATTTGAGGGTGTCAGTAACCTTCTTTGTATGAGATGGAGTAGGATCCTGCTCTCACATAGCGCTAACAATCAGCCTCTTTGTTGATGAACTGACCTGGCTGTCAAAAAAAGCCAACCCAACAAGTGATTCTGATAGATACCACAAGTGCTTGGCGAGCTTATCTGATGTAGCTCTCGAGATAGCTGCGTGGATGGTTGAGTAGTCAAGCAGGGACTTCAGCAGCAGAAAGTCACATGTATGGTGCACTTGCTGCTTGTGGAGCAGTATTCCACACATTCAGATACACACGTACAGCAAATATGCACACATCATGCAGCCCTTTTTCCTCTCTTGGGGTGAGTTTGAACTGGGCTCGAAACATCCAGATCTTGAGAGCGTAGACCATGGACATCCAGCGGGCGTGATGCATGGCTCCAGGTAACATAAATTGAACTCCTTGGCGAGGAACGGCTCTCAGGAATATCAACACTAATTCTAAGAACTCCCTATAGTCATCTCTTGGTTGACTCTCTTCCAGATGATTGTTCTTCTTATCTTCGACCAAGTTTAACACATCTTCACGTTCAATTCCCATTTTATATTTGACTCGGTCGATGAACTCCCAGTATTCCTGAAACCGCTTGAACAGTGGCACCTCTGGAGAAGATGTGGATCCCATACACACTTGAAACACTGTGCCAATGATGAGTTCCATGATGTGATGTCTGCAGGCCAGTGACAGAAGCTCCTTACCAAGCTTTTGCTCCAAGAGGACACAAGCACCAGCCAGCCAACCAGTATTTGAGCTGGTTGTGTCGAAGCACATAGCTCGAACTCTGTTAACCAAGTCCCAGTCCTCCACGGCTTCGAAGACTACTACAGCCTGGGCTTTGCCTGTTCTAGATGGAAGTTTGGTGACATTGAGCAACTGAGAAACTCCTTTATCAGAGACGAGTATCGAGAGCTGATCAACCTTTTCTTTGCCCGGCAAATCAGATGGAAGTTTGCTGTCCCAGTGCATAACCAGGGGCACCTGACCTCGAAACACTGCCTTGAGACTTGCTACTCGCTGAACACGATTTTTGATTCTCATTCGGCGAATCGATGATCTGTTAAGGGCAAGGCTGTAAAGATTTTGACCCATTCTCTTGGCGGTTTCAGCAATGACAAATGTTGCTTTGCGGTCTGATACCTTTGTCCTGTCCAGTGCAGCTGCCAACTGTGGTGTAATGACAGTTTTCCGAATTCTCTTTCTCTCCACGGACGTCACAGAGCCGCCAACAGCCCCTTGAATCTCCTGCTCAGCTATATCGTGATCGTCGTCATTATCGTCAGCTGATGAGCTGCTGCCAGACGAAACCAGTTCTACTGTGGCACTCTCTCTCTTTAGGGTATCTTCCATACAACAGCGTCTAGCAAGCATGTGATCCCGTCTATCTGCCACCTGCTTCTCCTTTGCAAACAATGTATTGTCAGCACCTGCCATGCAAGTCTGATGTCGGCATGTCTGCAAGTCTGATGTCAGCATGTCTGCAAGTCTGATGTCAGCATGTCTGCAAGTCTGATGTCAGCATGTCTGCAGTGCAGTCTGTTGGGGGGAGGGGGGGAGGTGTATTGTCTATTGAGCATGTCATGATCATGAACTGATACATTTATACATGGTATACACATTGTTTAGGATAATAGCATGTACAATTATGTTCTGAATCTCAGTTTCATATTATTATCAATGCAACCTGCCCTAATTATATGTTGGCTGCCGCTTAGTAAATATCAAAACTTTCAACATCATTGAGCTACCTCTAAATATTGTTCAAATGTGCTCATATTTTGTGAGAAATTTTATATATTGGAACAAAATCAGAGGGTAAGAAGATGACATATCAAAACTTCAGAAATAAGGACCACCCTAATGTAGAGTCATTTTACTTATCCGGGCCAAAAATCACTTGTCCCGGACAAACAGACAAGTGCTATTTCGAACGCTGGCCATGACAGCTGTACATTGCAGTGTGACCATGACAGCTAGACATTGCAGTGTGGTCATGACAGCAAGACATTGCAGTATGGCCTTGACAGCTAGACATTGCAGTGTAATCATGACAGCTAGACATTGCAGTGTGGTCATGGCAGCTAGACATTGCAGTGTGGTCATGGCAGCTAGACATTGCAGTATGGCCTTGACAGCTAGACATTGCAGTGTAGTCATGACAGCTAGACATTGCAGTGTGGTCATGGCAGCTAGACATTGCAGTATGGCCTTGACAGCTAGACATTGCAGTGTAGTCATGACAGCTAGACATTGCAGTGTGGTCATGACAGCTAGACATTGCAGTGTGGTCATGACAGCAAGACATTGCAGTATGGCCTTGACAGCTAGACATTGCAGTGTAGTCATGACAGCTAGACATTGCAGTGTGGTCATGACAGCTAGACATTGCAGTGTGGTCATGACAGCTAGACATTGCAATGTGGTCATGACAGATGTATATACATTGCAGTATGGCTATGACAGCTAGACATTGAAGTATGACCATGACAGATCTATATATTGCAGACTGGCTATGACTGTTTGACATTGAAGTATGACCATGACAGCTATATATTGCAGTACTTATGGCTATGGCAGCTAGACATTGCAGTATGGCCATGACAGGTACATTCCAGTGTGGCCATGACATGTGCAGTGAGACAATGACATGTACTATGTAGGTACTGGGTATGTAGCCACGGGAGTTAGGCATTGAAGTGTGACCCAACAGCTAGATATAACGTGGTGGCCTTGGTAGTCCCAGTACATTGCCATGGCAGAACTTTAGGCATTCATATGTCACTGTGACACAACAGTATTCTTTTTGGGCCGCAGTACCTAAAAGAAAAATGTGACGTGACAGGGGATAACCTGACATCATGAGGGCTTTCCAACTATTCTAGTTGGTGGTTCTACTGGTGTCGTCTTGGCTTTGAGTCTGTCTTTAAACAGTCACAACTTCACTATAAAATTGTGTAACTAGTCTGACTTCATCGCTTCCGGCCCAATCGTTTGATCGTGTTTCATTTTGTTTTCTTACCTACAACACCATTTTCTAATGTTCATTATGATATTTATTCAGCTGATTAAATGCAGCTTTTGGTGGTGTCAGTTTTTAATATATATTCCGATATATTTAATCTCTGATGGGCTAAGATGATTGTGGACAGAAATTGACATAAATCGTCATCAGTACTGCTTCATCACTGCAGAATTGGTACATCCATTTCTGCAAATTATGGCAGAGCAACAGTTTATAACTAGAATGTTAAAGTTCATGTGCACTCATAATGTAAATTTATATGCTATACATGTGGTAACTTGTTGTAAATATCTGCCCTAGTTAGAGCCAGTAACATGAGATGCTTGGTTCAATTAAGTATGTCTCCTCCTGTTACTCAATCCTGACAAATGGGGGATCATTTGCAACATGGTAATTTGCAGCAAACATAGACCATGATAGATTTGTATCCAGGGACTTGGTAGACATTTGAAGTGATACTGGTAGGTGTGTCCCAGCTGATGCAGTGGCCAGGTTGTAATCAAGTGGTGTACTCTGAACCAGTGTATCTGTCTCTATGTACCATCTGTAGGACTCCCCCCCCCCTCCCACTGCAGCCAGCACTGAGATTCATAAGATTGAGGTCACCGTGCCCTGGTTGTTGGACATGTAGCTTACCAGTACTTTTCCAGCTCATATTCTTTTTCATACCTCTTCATTCTTGGAAAAAATTACCTGGGTGACAAGGTCATGACATTTCATGAAATCTGACTCATTACTTAGTCATTTGCATATGGCAGGAGTTGTGAACAGTGTCAGGTTGGAGAGAAGTATCTAGTCACTCTACAATATAGATATCTTAACTTTGATCTGCAGTTCCTCTGTTTGTTCTCCTCCCTCCTGATCTGGTCTGACTGGTCACATTCTTGTAGAACTAATTATGGTAAATTGTGAGCCTGGAGGCCAGAACAAGCGAACTGGCCAGCGACCAGCGAGTAGTTAGTGAATAGAATGTGGTCGGTATAATCCAAATTAGTTACACGTGTGGACGTATTTTTTCTGAGTAATCTAAGCAGAACAAGAATTAACTGTGGTTGTTTCACGATGATATTGATAACTAACAGACCTGCACCATGTAACCATCGACGTACTGAAGTGTTCTTTCAGACACTGCACAGACAGAGACAAAAATACCCTTGTAAAATGTAGCATTATGTGTATAGTGAATCTTAGATAGTGTATTATTATTATTATTGTGTGAGAATTCTTCAAAAATACAAATCACAAATGACATGATCCCTGAATGTAATAACTTTATGAATATATATTAATTTCTTTTTATACCTACCAGTTAGCTCACGTGTAGTGAAGAACACAGAAAGATTCAAATTAAGTTGGTACAAGTTGGACAAATGGTTCTTATAAACTTCAAGATTAGTTTCCATTGTATGTCACCGATAACTAATAAGCTCTGGCATGTTGGTTGGTCAGTGTTACATAACCCTTAGAACTCTTTGACGAAGCTATGTCAGACCAAATAACTTTGGCTGACACTGGTCACAATTATTGTGACGATTCGTCACTTTTGTTACTTTGCCAAACTATGTCTAAACCTATTAGTTTTTATTTCACAAGTGTTGGTAAATGTTCAAGTGAGGCGCTACGTCTGATTAGCATTAACAGCAATGAATCTGGCTAAAAGTTTCCGCACGGCTTAGTTTGCATTATTGCATTATGAGTGTATGATTGTGGAAAGTTCCTGTGTACAGAAGTGTACTGTGTTCATCCACTCAATACAGACCTAGTCATTTATGCACAGTATGTAAACAATACTGACTATTTATAGATCAGTCTGTACTGCTTGGTTGGCATACTAGCTGGGTAAATAAAGCACCCGGGAATCCGGGTTAAGAACCTTGGTCGCTTTATCTCACTCAGTCTATTCTCTTGATATTTAGATTTCTTCAACTGATCCGTGGACGGTTTTCATAACTTTGAACAATTGTAGAAAACATGCATGACATTGTGAACTATCATCAAACATCAACTGGGGTATTTTGAAAGAATAAATGGTTTTCAGATCCTTCCTGTGGTTGCCGATGAACCCATGAAAATTTAGCAAATGTCATGCAAAGGGTCTATAGTTGCATGCACACATAGGCTAGCTCAATTGAAGTTTGGTTTATAAAAGTATGGCTTAGTTAAGTTGGCTTTAGACCCCCTTCCCCGAGGGCCTGGTCAGTTTCACTATTTTGGTGAAGACCAAGTCAGAACCAGTTTGAGCCACACACACAAATGTGGCTGTCAACTATTGCATAAGTTACATAAATGTACACAGTGGTCAGTCGGGTGCAGTGGTCAAGCACATTGGCACATAGGTGTGACCATGCACATGTGACTGCCCAGGAACAGTGTACATGTCATTACTACAACTATGCATTATCCCATGTACTGGGCACATTACGCAGTGTTGTCTGGATAAGTGTTTATAATTCTGCCAGGCATTGACTTGAGGTCACTCAAGGTCTGTGAGCAGCGCTGGACAGACAGTGAATGTTTACCAGGGTCAGTCTGTTTATAGGCTATTTATAGATTTCTCAATCCAGGACACTTGACCAGTCTGATCTGGCATTGATGTTCCAAAATAGACTCCTCCATGGTTTGCCCAGCTGCTATTTAAGGCTGTTTTGCTACTTTGAACTGTATTTCATAATGCCCATTTATACAATTCAGTGTAGATCGTCCTTATGCACAATTTTTTCTTTAGTGAATTTTAAGATTGTGTAGAACAAGCAGAGAGGGGGTTGTGTAATATAAATGCACAATGAAATTCAATACACCAGTCAAAACTGCAAATCAAAATCAAAAAAATTCATAGTGCTCATGTTTGGCAAAAAAATAGCTGCGTCATACCATTGCAACCTGCCATAAACACACAGCCTAATCAGCTCAATGATGTAATAGCACATATCAGTTAAACTAAAATTGGGCCTGAGTGAGCATGTCTTACAGATCAGAATAACGATGGAATATTGTAGAATTGGTAGGACATCTTATGTAACTGAAATCATTCTGGCCTGCTACAGGATAGTGGGTATTAAGTTGCAAAATTATGAAATAGAGTTTTGTACATTTTTGGATTCCACTGATTGTAAGCTTAATTAACATGATGCCTCATTTGTTGAAATATCTTTAATATTTAGTTTTTGAATTATTGCTCAAATAGAAGCACACTTAAAAAGTGATATTTTGAGAAAAATGTGTTTAAAATTAGACTATGTAGCAAATTAATGCCCAGTGTAACCATGCTTTTAGTATTTTATTTGTCTTGGATTATTTATCGAGGAAAATAAACCGGACATAGAACGATTAGAGATTAGAATGTATCCATTTGTGCAATAATCCAGAAATTTACAGGACATGACATTGGCAGCTAGTTTTGGCTCGAGTGCAGAATGGGCAGGTGCGACTTAATACCTGGTTCACTGTTGAGGGTCACAAGTTAACACCAACGTTGTGAAATGTTCTGTTTGTGATGTTTCGAAGAACAATGGCATCTAGTTCAGAGTTACTTTTTGTTTCTAGAATCAACACTAACATTGGAATTATAGCTTTTTCTGTTGCTGCACCAACTGTTTGGAATATATGCTCCCTCTTAGTGTTAGATCAGTTGAAAATGTTACACAATTCTGCCATCATTTTAAACCTTACCTTTATAACCTTGCTTAACCACCATAGTTCCCTGGCGTATCCATCCGTCAGTTGACCACTTGAATAATGCTTTATTTGTTGTCTTGATGTGCCTCTGAGCTTGGTTTCCAAAGATTTAGGCACAGTAGACATTACCTTATCATTATTATTGTGTGCACAATATTGGAAAATGTTCCTGTACAACATACACAATACACAAAGAAGTTGCAACTGCCAATGCAGTGTCTCATCGTAATCAAAATATAAAGTGTCGAGATTTTGGGATTGACCAACCTTTTGTCTTGATGTAAACTTGGTTTCCAAGGATTTAGGCGCAATAGAAGTTATCTAAATTATTGTTATTATTTGTGTTTGCAGCGTCGGCGGGACGGCAGGGGCTGTGATCACTTGTCCACTGGAGGTGATCAAGACGCGACTACAGTCATCCTGCGCCACATTCCAGACACCGACGTCTGTATACGTGCACCAAGTGGTCAACCAGTGTCCCAGCCAGACGCCAAGTACCTACAAGTACAGTACTTGCACGTCACTGCCCACTCACACACTCACTACAGCCACCCAGGCCGGGCTCGGACACTCGAAGAAGATGAGTCTCTACCTCTGTCTCAGGTTAGTCTGACACTGGTGACAACTAGTTCTTAGCCAGGGTTGTGATTTACCATAGTCATGTTTTATTTACTTGCCTGTTATGCTCATAAATGCCCTGTTACATAGGTCATAGGTGTTGGAACTTGGTGAGTATTCAGGGAGCTGCAGCTTTCCAAATACCCCCAACTGCACCCCTCCCCCTGAGGCTCGCAAATTACTCACACAACACACCTGCACTCGCATTCACGTTTAGTATAATGCCTGTTTTTTGACAATGGAAACACTGTTTCAACCTTGTTATTGGGTAAATAAAACCACGTTATGGTACATTGCAAGAACTACCAAAAATGCAGCCGGAGCTAGCTGATGAAAGTGAAAAACAAGGTCTGAAGATGAACATTTAGAAGACAAAAGTGATGCTAAAAAATGACATACCAATATCAAAACCACGCAGATAGAGAACGTTAAAAGCGACGTCTATCTGGGACAGCAATACAGTATCAGAGACAAAAACCAAGACAAGGAGATTCAAAGAAGAATCACCACTGTCTGCACAGGACAGCATTCGCCAAACACTGCAACATCTTCAAGGGTAACTTTGGAACCTGCTTGAAAATACAAGTCTACAACTCATGCGTACTTCCAACGATGATATATGACACGGAAACATGAGCACTCACCATCCAGGCAAAGAACAAAGATGGAAAGAAGTATGGTAAACATCACATATCAGGAGAAAAACCAAACATCTGGGTATGATAGAAGACAAAGGTAATAGACATGATAGAACAAACAGGACTGCCTACCATTAAAAATTTTCCGTAATCATTACGGAAATTCACCCCAGATTACGGCATTACGGAAACTGCCACTGTATTACGGGAATACAAATATCCCGTTACAAAAAATTATACACATTAAAGAATTGCTAAATCTATAAATAATGCTGCTCAAGCTGTGCTGAAGAAACTGTCATCATTTGCTTGTTACAATTTATCAACAAATATTTAGTCCACTACAAGTTCTACAAAGTCAGTAAGATGACGTCATCCAATGGTGTGCCTGTGTAGAATGTTACAACTTTGACTGCCACCAACCTGCTGATGACTGCTGTGGCATGTGGGCATATTATTATGTCTGCATCTGTCAGTCAACAGCAATTACAGCAGCCGAAAGATATCAGTGTCGTTAATGCGCGTGTAGACATTAAATAAAATTCACAGGTGTAAAATTATATAATGAAAGAAAACTTCAGATGATGTTAGGTAGAACCATTAAATTACATTAAATAGTTATGGTTTTCTGAAAGTTATGAATATAATTATAAAATGTCTTAGAAGAATATAAAATGAGTATTATAATTGTTGCAATTGCAATATAAAACTATAAGATTTTTATTCAAAGGTTTTTATTTGAATACAACAATTTGACTTTGTCATGGACTGTTAGTAATAATTATAATGTTCCTGCTGTGTGTTGTGAATTTAGAAGCTCGTTGGATGATTATTGGCTATTCACTGGCGCTGTCTTTCTCACTGTTTTACAGATGTAAACACTTGGGCATGTCTGGCCATGCTTGTCCTTTGACAGCTGTAATTAACACAATATGACTTATTGGATGTTGCAAAACAAGCATCCCTTTGAAGTACTAACCACTGACCTTAACTGCTGACAGGAGTTACAGTGTAGCAACATTATGTTGAAACAAAGTATATCTACTTTTGATGATTAAATTAGTAACTTCCTGGATTCACAAGCACTGTATCTACTTCAGAGAAAGGTTTGATTGGCAACCTTGTGGACCAGGGAGCGGGGTGTGGCGGGAGGGGGGGGGGTCATTACGGAAATTGTTTTTGTCAAGTAGGCAGCTCTGAACAAATCAGAAGATAGAAGTGGACCTGGGCAGGGCACATCAGCAGCCTACGAGATAACCGATGGACATCGTGTATCACAACCTGGAGACCCTACGAAGGGAAACGATCTAGAGGAAGACCGGCGAGACGGTGGATAGACAAACAGGACGAGTTCTGGAAGGGCACCATCTGGCAGACGATAGCACAAGACAGGCAGATTTCAAAATGACATGCTTGCCCGACCACGGGATACTATGGCTGCACAATGATGACGAAGATGATGATATGGTCCAACACAAGAGCACAGTATCTGAAAAATTAAAATCCAATTATCCACAGTCCAAAAGACCTGGAGCCGGTTTCATGAGCGTATTTACGACGTCGTAGCGACCGCTACGACGTCGTAAGTTTAGAACGTCGTAAAGTTACGTTATTTGGGTTTCATGAGTATCCTAAGTGCGATTAGCCGTTGCTAGTTGGTCGTAACTTTGCGCTTGGTATATAGCAGGCGTAAGCTTACGTTATTTGAAATATTCGCAGGATGCACCCCAAGTTCTAAGATAAAAGCACACACGAGACATGTATATTTACAATCATCAATAGCTTGGTGTTTGGTGCATGAACTGCAAAGAAGACACATTAGACGAGAAAGAGTGTTCAGAGATAGGAATAACCCTCTTGATTCGTTAAACGACGATGAACAAGTTGAGCATTATAGGTTTAGAAGAAATGATATATTATTGTGGCTGACCGATGCTGCTGGTACACCTCCAATAGCACTGTCACCTCTCCGTTAGAAAAAAATTAGCTTTACGCTGTCTATTTACTGCCGACTCGAACGCTACCGGTACTTTCGACATTTTCCCAGCATCGTAACTTCTTAAGTGTAGGGTTAGCAAAGCCAAAGGCAAGCGAGACGTCAGACGCTGTGATTCGCGTCTTTCATAGTTTGTTCAAATGTGGCAGTATTCGTGCTAATTTCACTCTGTACAACTACATATACATTTTCTATGCAAAGCCAAACTTAGCAATAAAATATGCATTCGTTCGAAATTACACCATACAAACTTTTATGGCTCATTATTATTTCCTGCGTGCTTACATTTTACTGCGGACACATGAATTCCCATCGCAACGTAACTAGGTCAATTCTACGTCGACGTAGTTACGCGAATGTTAAATTGTTCTCATGAAATCGGTCGTAAGTCACACCAGCTAGTTGCACTTAACTACGACCAGTATAACGTCTAGTTGTGCGTAAAGTTACGCCGCTTCATGAAACCGGCCCCTGTTATTTGAAAAAGAAACCTCCCTTGTGATTTTCAAAAAAGCCGTTCCAATAACGGGACAATGGGTCTCTTGCTAAGTGATTGCACCCATGTAGTGGTTGACATCAGCTAGCAGTGTGTTAACATGAGCTAGCAGTGTGTTGACATAAGCTAGCAGTGAGTCATGTCGACACGAGCTAGCAGTATGTCATGTTGACATCAGCTAGCAGTATGTCATGTTGACATCAGCTAGCAGTGTGTCATGATGACATCAGCTAGCAGTGTGTCGTGTTGACATCAGCTAGCAGTGTGTCATGTTGACACCAGCTAGCAGTGTGTCATGTTGACACCAGATAGCAGTGTGTCATGTTGACATCATCTAGCAGTGTGTTGTGTTGACACTAGCTAGCAGTATATCATGTTGACACCAGCTAGCAGTGTGTCATGTTGACACCAGCTAGTAGTGTGTCATGTTGATATCAGCTAGCAGTGTGTCATGTTGACACCAGCTAGCAGTGTGTCATGTTGACACCAGATAGCAGTGTGTCATGTTGACATCATCTAGCAGTGTGTTGTGTTGACACTAGCTAGCAGTATATCATGTTGACACCAGCTAGCAGTGTGTCATGTTGACACCAGCTAGCAGTGTGTCATGTTGACACCAGCTAGTAGTGTGTCATGTTGATATCAGCTATTGTCACCAACTAGCAGTGTGTCGTGTTGACACCGTCTAGCAGTGTGTCGTGTTGACACCATCTAGCAGTGTGTTGTGTTGACACTAGCTAGCAGTAGCAGTGTGATGTGTTGACACCAGCTAGCAGTCTGACGTATTGACACCAGCTAGCAGTGTGTCATGTTGGCATCAGCTAGCAGTGTCGTGTTGACACTAGCTAGCAGTAGCAGTGTGTCATGTTGACACTAGCTAGCAGTAGCAGTGTGATGTGTTGACACCAGCTAGTAGTGTGACGTATTGTCACCAACTAACAGTGTGTCATGTTGACACCAGCTAGCAATGTACCATCAGCTGTCTCTCTCCAGTCAGCTGTTTGTGGGCTTTACACAGCTGTTGATTCCCATCATATGGGGAGCATGAAAATAACATAATTCAAGAGTGAGTGAGTCATGGAAAGTGTAGCTACTATTATAACCCATGTCTACATTCTGCCCGTACCCTGGATTTGGAGTCTGACATGAGGTGGTGCCTGGAGAAGAGCAGTGCGTGGCATCACCATGGTTACATGGTGTAAATATCAGTGCTCAAATGCCCTTAGTTAAATTGGAAATATTGGTGAAAAGAGTCAACCTCAGAAACCTGAACATTGTATTTGTTTTTTTGTATTTATAATTTAATTAAAATTGTACATTTGCATGAACATTTAAAAACAGTTACATATCTAGGGTTTCGGAAACAGGGTGTAAGCTTGGTGACACATTAGTCTTCAGTGTGAAAATGTAACAGGAGGTTGTATGTGAGAAAATAATTGCTATTTGGAGGCAGTGGTCCAATGCCCCCCCCCTCTATATGCCACTGTGTAAAATTAAATGTTTTGTTGTGTTTTTTTGGTTTCAGGCATGTCATCCAGACAGAGGGTGTACGGGGGCTGTTCAAAGGTCTCGGGCCGAATCTTGTCGGCGTAGCGCCATCTAGGTGAGTCAGTCATTGGTTTATTTTATCTGCCGCTTAGCTTTATTATTTGCAAGACTTTGCTGCAGTTCTAGCTGTATTACTAGGGAAGTTGAAGTGATTAGAAAATTTCCAGGCCACGAGTATCTTATATTGACTAATTGTTGCTGTTTAAAATAGGCACAAGAATCTCATCCATTTTATTGATAGCACACGTGTGTAACGTTTACAGTCACTGTAGATACACTTCCAACTGGCACATATTTGTGGAAAAGACTTTTAAGGTGGCTGGGGTGGCTTGGCTTATTTCTAACATAAATCCCCTCATAATATGCTAGGATCTGTCCATAAAACAAATAAAAATGTTCTTGACTCGGGTGAATTCCCTGAGCAATTAGTAGAAACAATGACACCTTTCAAGGCAGTGAAGACGAAACATATTGTCTGAGATCAGGAGTACAACACAGAGAGGAAGACCACACATGAAATGGATGAGATCAGGGATACAACAGAGAGAGGAAGACCACACACAAGATGGATGAGATCAGGGATACAACAGAGAGAAGAAGACGAGATGGATGAGATCAGGGATACAACAGAGAGAGGAAGACCACACACGAGATGGATAAGATCAGGGATACAACAGAGAGAGGAAAACCACACACGAGATGGATGAGATCAGGGATACAACAGAGAGAGGAAGACCACACACGAGATGGATGAGATCAGGGATACAACAGAGAGAAGAAGACGACGCACGAGATGGATGAGATCAGGGATACAACAGAGAGAGGAAGACCACGCACGAGATGGATGAGATCAGGGATACAACAGAGAGAGGAAGACCACACACGAGATGGATGAGATCAGGGATACAACAGAGAAAGGAAGACCACACATGAGATCGATGAGATCAGGGATACAACAGAGAGAAGAAGACCACACATGAGATGGATGAGATCAGGGATACAACAGAGAGAGGAAGACCACACACGAGATGGATGAGATCAGGGATACAACAGAGAGAGGAAGACCACACACGAGATGGATGAGATCAGGGATACAACAGAGAGAGGAAGACCACACACGAGATGGATGAGATCAGGGATACAACAGAGAGAGGAAGACCACACACGAGATGGATGAGATCAGGGATACAACAGAGAGAGGAAGACCACACACAAGATGGATGAGATCAGGGATACAACAGAGAGAGGAAGACCACACACGAGATGGATGAGATCAGGGATACAACAGAGAGAAGAAGACGAGATGGATGAGATCAGGGATACAACAGAGAGAGGAAGACCACACACGAGATGGATAAGATCAGGGATACAACAGAGAGAGGAAAACCACACACGAGATGGATGAGATCAGGGATACAACAGAGAGAGGAAGACCACACATGAGATGGATGAGATCAGGGATACAACAGAGAGAGGAAGACCACACACGAGATGGATGAGATCAGGGATACAACAGAGACAGGAAGACCACACATGAGATGGATGAGATCAGGGATACAACAGAGAAAGAAGACCACACAGATGGATGAGAAAAACTACAACACTTACGATGCTGAAATATAACACGATAATACTCATGAACAAAATATGGAGGCAGCCTATGATGATTGGTGTTTGTCACAATCACTTGTCATTTGAAACAAGATAGAATAGCCACCCCCAGCCACCTTAGAGGGAAGTAAATGGAATGTGGGTACAAAATGAAAGATTAACAAGGCTTGTTATCATGGGAAGGTTGAGGGTCCTTTTAACTGCTATGATATACATGGTGGGTCGTGGATCCGATTACAAATTGCCGTAGCTAGTTCGATTGTGGCCGTGAAGCGAGGATATCGCCCCGTTGACGTTCGACTTGCCCCTGTTCTGCGTCTTCTGACAGGCTAGGAATGTTAATGGTTCACGAGATGCGCCAACCCTAGATGCTAAGGCAGTGATCGAGAGCTGGCTCTTGCTAGAGTCTGTGTCTTCTCGCCAGCTGTTGCAGTCATAAACCTCCACATTGTTTTCGGATGGCAGCGGCTCCACGTTCAAGATGGCTGATGGGGTGACTAAATCGGAGGAAGGCATTCGGCGTAACCATGGTAAACATGGCAGCGCCCATCCTACCTAGATTTGCACACCGACTAAGCGTTTCGTTCTTTTGAAAGTCTCATTCTTCGTTGTCGTATGTGTCAGTATGCATAATTATGCCACATGTTGTTGTTGTTGTTGTGGTTGTTGTCACAGTTTCGTTATATTAGTAACAATGTATTTCCTTATCGGCATGTGTTAAGTATCGTAATATTATAATTCACGTATCTCACTCGGTATGTCTGTGTATGCGTTCAGTAAAAGTTATGACGTCTTAGTTGCTACTAGATATGTTTACAAGAACTTGTGTTTGCGCATGGATATCAATAACGACAGTAGTAGTATACTAGTACATTCATAAATGTCAAAATTGGAAGACACTCCTTTGAGCATTCAGTGTATCTGTGTAGCTGCGTTTGTCTAACTGGGGTCTTGTTGTTTCAGGGCTGTCTACTTCTGTGCATACGCTCAGAGCAAGGTGTTCTTCAACTCAGTCTTCACGCCGGACACACCAATAGTCCATATTGGGTCCGCTTTCATTGCAGGTCAGTCTTATTTTCATGCTGTTTGTTAGGGATCATCTCAGAACATTGATGTCCGATATCAGACAAAATTACTTTGTTTTGGAGGCGGTGGGGGATCAGAGGCAGTTTCATCTGGCATCGGATATGTATATTTTACACTTTGGATCGATACTGTTAATATATTTGTATCATCATATCAGTGTTTAAAAATTTTGGGGGGGAGGTTGAGGCCAGATGAAAATCGACGTTCTGAGATGATCCCTTAGGTGAAATCATTGAGATCTATATAAGTTCCTCTGGTTGCACCCCAGTTTTACACAAAATGTTTCCAGTAAGATTGCATATGTAAAACAACGTTGTCAACCCGTGTGTTTCGTGACTACTTGCCTAGTTGCCTAGTTGTTTCCAGCACTCGGCAATGTTCTATTAACTGACTGGAAACATTTTGTGTAAAACTGATAGTATATGAGCCTTCATATATAAAAGGGCGAACAGAGCTACCTATAAATCAAGGCCTTCTTGGACTTATTGTACGTGAATGAAGTTTACCAATAAACAGAAACGAGAATGACTGGTTGCAAGCCAACATGAATGCGATTGTTGAAATAGACATTGAATTAGTGAAGACTTCTATACATAACCCTTTGGTTCTGATCAATTATACTCTTTTTTAGGGTTTACTGCATCGACAATGACAAACCCAATTTGGTTCATCAAAACACGATTACAACTTGACCAGAAGTAAGTGTTGAAATTGTGTGTATAAATAATGGTCAAAGTATTCTCATTTACCGGTAGTTGTGCTTTAATGTAGTTCTTGTTGCATGTATATTTGGTTTAATCACAATAAATTACATTATTGTTAAAGTTTGTGGCCTTTTCTCATTTATTAACATTAATTTTGTATTTACTTATTTAATTTTACTCTTTTATTATTAAGTCTGAAACAGTGTTGGACATTTGAAGATTGCGCCTGTGAAATGGTTAACATATAAACAAGACATTCAATTTGTAAGCAACTGCTATTAGCACTTATTCTGCATGTACTGCAATTTTCCATGTATAATACGTCCCCATGTATAATACACATCCCGATTTCTGTTGCAAAATTCTGATAGAATTCCTATATTACCATGTATAATACGCATCCCAACTTTTGGTATCAATCCCTCATTTCCCCACTTCTGATAATTTGCTTGAATCGTGGCTCAGGGTTAGCCACTGTCATTTCATCAAAGTTCGTTTGTGTGATGATCCGTGAATCCATACCATCATTCTTCCACCTGGTGGATACTTGTACGACTACGGCACATAATAGATTGCATAAAATGAAGGGTGACATTTTCTGTGCTTCGCCTAAAAAGCTGCTTATCACGGAGCACAGATTTCTGGCTTATAGCAGTCGGAGAAAGAGACTTCAGTAACAAATTCAGGAAAAAATGCATATTATACACAGAAACTTATGGTAGCTCTTATTGCTTTGAAGTTGGTTCATTCCCACGTTCCTAACCAAATTGGTACAAAGTTCAACAAATTCAGTGAATTACTTGGTAATATTTACCAGCTTAATCAACGGAACAGACTACCTTCCTTTAAATTGGTTTATATCAAAGTTGTTGACTCACGGCTGTTACCTCATGAAATTGCTTTCCAAAGGGGATACTTGTGTACGAATAGTCTTCGCGCATGCTTCCCAGAGAGGTCGAGATGGTGTTCAGTTGAACATGTCTGCCAGGGAGTGAAGTATAAAGCGGTTCGAGCAGTCCTGAGGACTGGAAACTGCGCTGTATAAGACCTTACCTTTACGTTGCAATATAGTTGTTGGCTCACAGACGTTACCTCATCAAATCAGTTTCTTTCCACTGAAGAGAACACATAGAGTGGTCAGTTTTTATAGTATTGTTAGCCTGTACTGAGTTGTCTGACCAGTGGTGTTTGTTTCAGACGTAGCGGAGGTCTAACGACGCTGCAGTGTGTGCGTTCGGTCTACCAACAGCAAGGCATCGTGGGCTTCTACAAGGGCATCACGGCGTCATACTACGGCATCGCCGAGACCATCATCCACTTTGTAATCTACGAGAGCATCAAGGCTAAGCTGTGCGAGTGGCGGGGGGAGGATCTCTACGCCGACGAACGCTCACCCATCAACTTCATCGAGTTCATGTGTGCAGGCGCATTCTCGAAGACCATCGCCACGTTCTTCGCCTACCCTCACGGTATGTGCCTCCCCTTCTCTCTGTCTACCCTCAGGGTATGTCCCTCCCTCTCTCTCTCTGTCTTCACGGTATGTCCCTCCCTCCCTTTCTCTGCCTTCATGGTATGTTCCTCCCTTTCTCTCTGCCTTCATGGTATGTCCCGCCCTTTCTCTCTGCCCTCATGGTATGTCCCTCCCTTTCTCTCTGCCTTCATGGTATGTCCCGCCCTTTCTCTCTGCCCTCATGGTATGTCCCTCCCTTTCTCTCTGCCTTCATGGTATGTCCCGCCCTTTCTCTCTGCCCTCACGGTATGTCCCTCCCTTTCTCTCTGTCCGCATGGTATGTCCCTCCCTTTCTCTCTGCCTTCACGGTATGTCCCTCCCTTTCTCTCTGTCCGCATGGTATGTCCCTCCCTTTCTTTCTGCCCTCATGTTTTGTCCCTCCCTTTTTCTCTGCCTTCACGGTATGTCCCTCCCTTTCTCTCTGCCCGCATGGTATGTCCCTCCCTTTCTTTCTGCCTTCACGGTATGTCCCTCCCTTTCTCTCTGCCCTCATGGTATGTCCCTCCCTTTTTCTCTGCCTTCACGGTATGTCCCTCCCTTTCTTTCTGTCCGCATGGTATGTCCCTCCCTTTCTCTCTGCCCTCATGGTATGTCCCTCCCTTTCTCTCTGCCCTCATGGTATGTACCTCCCTTTCTCTCTGCCCTCATGGTATGTCCCTCCCTTTCTCTCTGCCCACATGGTATGTCCCTGCCTTTCTCTCTGCCTTCACGGTATGTCCCTCCCTTTCTCTCTGCCCTCACGGTATGTCCCTCCCTTTCTCTCTGCCCTCATGGTATGTCCCTGCCTTTCTCTCTGCCTTGACGGTATGTCCCTCCCTTTCTCTCTGCCCGCATGGTATGTCCCTCCCTTTCTCTCTGCCCTCATGGTATGTCCCTCCCTTTCTCTCTGCCCACATGGTATGTCCCTCCCTTTCTCTCTGTCTTCATGTTATGTCCCTCCCTTTCTCTCTGCCTTCACGGTATGTCCCTCTCTTTCTCTCTGCCTTCATGGTATGTCCCTCCCTTTCTCACTGCCCTCATGTTATGTCCCTCCCTTTCTCTCTACCTTCACGGTATGTGCCTCTCTTTCTCTCTACCTTCACGGTATGTGCCTCTCTTTCTCTCTACCTTCATGTTATGTCCCTCCCTTTCTCTCTGCCGGCATGGTATGTCTCTCCCTTTTTCTCTGCCCTCATGTTATGTCCCTCCCTTTCTCTCTGCCTTCACGATATGTGCCTCTCTTTCTGCCTGCATGGTATGTCCCTCCCTTTCTCTCTGCCTTTATGGTATGTCCCTCCCTTTCTCTCTGCCCTCATGTTATGTCCCTCCCTTTCTCTCTGCCTTTACGGTATGTGCCTCTCTTTCTCTCTGCCTGCATGGTATGTCCCTCCCTTTCTCTCTGCCTTCACGGTGTGTCCCTCCCTTTCTCACTGCCCTTATGGTATGTCCCTCCCTTTCTCACTGCCCTCATGGTATGTCCCTCCCTTTCTCTCTACCTTCACGGTATGTGCCTCTCTTTCTCTCTACCTGCATGGTATGTCCCTCCCTTTCTCTCTGCCTTCACGGTATGTCCCTCCCTTTCTCTCTCCCTTCATGGTATGTCCCTCCCTTTCTCTCTGCCTTCATGTTATGTCCCTCCCTTTCTCTCTGCCTGCATGGTATGTCCCTCCCTTTCTCTCTGCCCTCATGTTATGTCCTTCCCTTTCTCTCTGCCTTCACGATATGTGCCTCTCTTTCTCTCTGCCTGCATGGTATGTCCCTCCCTTTCTTTCTGCCTTGATGGTATGTCCCTCCCTTTCTCTCTGCCTGCATGTTATGTCCCTCCCTTTCTCTCTGCCTTCACGGTATGTGCCTCCCTTTCTCTCTGCCTTCACGATATGTCCCTGCCTTTCTCTCTGCCCTCATGTTATGTCCTTCCCTTTCTCTCTGCCTTCACGATATGTGCCTCTCTTTCTCTCTGCCTGCATGGTATGTCCCTCCCTTTCTTTCTGCCTTGATGGTATGTCCCTCCCTTTCTCTCTGCCCTCATGTTATGTCCCTCCCTTTCTCTCTGCCTTCACGGTATGTCCCTCCCTTTCTCTCTGCCTTCACGATATGTCCCTGCCTTTCTCTCTGCCTTCATGGTATGTCCCTCCCTTTCTCTCTGCCTTCATGGTATGTCCCTCCCTTTCTCTCTGCCTTCACGGTATGTCCCTCCCTTTCTCTCTGCCTTCATGGTATGTCCCTCCCTTTCTCTCTGCCTTCATGGTATGTCCCTCCCTTTCTCTCTGCCTTAATGGTATGTCCCTCCCTTTCTCTCTGCCTTCATCGTATGTCCCTCCCTTTCTCTCTGCCTTCACGGTATGTCCCTCCCTTTCTCTCTGCCTTCATGGTATGTCCCTCCCTTTCTCTCTGCCCGCATGGTATGTCCCTCCCTTTCTCTCTGCCTTTATGGTATGTCCCTCCCTTTCTCTCTGCCTTCATGGTATGTCCCTCCCTTTCTCTCTGCCTTCATGGTATGTCCCTCCCTTTCTCTCTGCCTTCAAGGTATGTCCCTCCCTTTCTCTCTGCCTTCATGGTATGTCCCTCCCTTTCTCTCTGCCTTCATGGTATGTCCCTCCCTTTCTCTCTGCCCGCATGGTATGTCCCTCCCTTTCTCTCTGCCTTCATGGTATGTCCCTCCCTTTCTCTCTGCCTTAATGGTATGTCCCTCCCTTTCTCTCTGCCCGAATGGTATGTCCCTCCCTTTCTCTCTGCCTTCACGGTATGTCCCTCCCTTTCTCTCTGTCCGCATGGTATGTCCCTCCCTTTCTCTCTGCCTTAATGGTATGTCCCTCCCTTTCTCTCTGCCCTCATGTTATGTCCCTCCCTTTTTCTCTGCCTTCACGGTATGTCTCGCCCTTTCTCTCTGCCCGCATGGTATGTCCCTCCCTTTCTTTCTGCCCTCATGTTATGTCCCTCCCTTTCTCTCTGCCTTCACGGTATGTCCCTCCCTTTCTCTCTGCCCTCATGTTATGTCCCTCCCTTTATCTCTGCCTTCACGGTATGTCCCTCCCTTTCTCTCTGCCTTCATGGTATGTCCCTCCCTTTCTCTCTGCCCGCATGGTATGTCCCTCCCTTTCTCTCTGCCTTCACGATATGTGCCTCTCTTTCTGCCTGCATGGTATGTCCCTCCCTTTCTCTCTGCCTTCATGGTATGTCCCTCCCTTTCTCTCTGCCCTCATGTTATGTCCCTCCCTTTCTCTCTGCCTTCACGGTATGTGCCTCTCTTTCTCTCTGCCTGCATGGTATGTCCCTCCCTTTCTCACTGCCCTCATGTTATGTCCCTCCCTTTCTCTCTGCCCGCATGGTATGTCCCTCCCTTTCTCTCTACCTTCATGGTATGTCCCTCCCTTTCTCTCTGCCTTCACGGTATGTCCCTCCCTTTCTCTCTGCCTTCACGGTATGTCCCTCCCTTTCTCACTGCCCTCATGTTATGTCCCTCCCTTTCTCTCTACCTTCATGGTATGTCCCTCCCTTTCTCTCTGCCTTCATGGTATGTCCCTCCCTTTCACTCTGCCCGCATGGTATGTCCCTCCCTTTCTCACTGCCCTCATGTTATGTCCCTCCCTTTCTCTCTGCCCGCATGGTATGTCCCTCCCTTTCTCTCTACCTTCATGGTATGTCCCTCCCTTTCTCTCTGCCTTCACGGTATGTCCCTACCTTTCTCACTGCCCTCATGTTATGTCCCTCCCTTTCTCTCTACCTTTATGGTATGTCCCTCCCTTTCTCTCTGCCTTCACGGTATGTCCCTCCCTTTCTCTCTGCCCTCATGTTATGTCCCTCCCTTTCTCTCTACCTTTATGGTATGTGCCTCTCTTTCTCTCTGCCTTCACGGTATGTCCCTCCCTTTCACTCTACCCGCATGGTATGTCCCTCCCTTTCTCTCTGCCTTCATGTTATGTCCCTCCCTTTCTCTCTGCCTGCATGGTATGTCCCTCCCTTTCTCTCTGCCTTCATGGTATGTCCCTCCCTTTCTCTCTGCCTTCATGTTATGTCCCTCCCTTTCTCTCTGCCTGCATGGTATGTCCCTCCCTTTCTCTCTGCCCTCATGTTATGTCCTTCCCTTTCTCTCTGCCTTCACGATATGTGCCTCTCTTTCTCTCTGCCTGCATGGTATGTCCCTCCCTTTCTCTCTGCCTTTATGGTATGTCCCTCCCTTTCTCTCTGCCCTCATGTTATGTCCCTCCCTTTCTCTCTGCCTTCACGGTATGTGCCACCCTTTCTTTTTGCCTTAACGGTATGTCCCTCCCTTTCTCTCTGCCTTGATGGTATGTCCCTCCCTTTCTCTCTGCCTTTATGGTATGTCCCTCCCTTTCTTTATGCCTTCACGGTATGTCCCTCCCTTTCTCTCTGCCTTTATGGTATGTCCCTCCCTTTCTTTATGCCTTCATGGTATGTCCCTCCCTTTCTCTCTGCCTTCATGGTATGTCCCTCCCTTTCTCTCTCTCTTCATGGTATGTCCCTCCCTTTCTCTCTGCCTTCTTGGTATGTCCCTCCCTTTCTCTCTGCCTTCATGGTATGTCCCTCCCTTTCTCTCTGCCCGCATGGTATGTCCCTACCTTTCTCGCTGCCTTCATGGTATGTCCCTCCCTTTCTCTCTGCCTTCATGGTATGTCCCTCCCTTTCTCTCTGCCTTCATGGTACATCCCTCCCTTTCTCTCTGCCCTTATGATACGTCCCTCCTTTTCTCTCTGCCCTCATGGTATGTCCCTCCTTTTCTCTCTGCCTTCACAGCATTTAATTATTTCTAGGTGTTTGTGGTATGGTTACTTGATGGTTGTCCCCTTACATTCATTCTAATTGTGTTATTGCAGTGTTGATACTGATTATGCCTGTTGTCTGTTGTACAGAGGTGGCGAGGACGCGACTACGAGAGGAAGGCAACAAGTACCACAAGTTCTGGCAGACGCTCGGCCTTGTGTTCAGGGACGAGGGCTGTCGGGGCTTGTACCGCGGCCTCAACGCACAGCTCCTGCGACAGATCCCCAACACAGCCATCATGATGGCCACCTACGAGGCAGTAGTATACCTGTGCTCGCGCCGCCTACCCACGTAATGGGGTCGTCGTGTGTGTCGTGTCCGTTATATGTACCCGGGACCCCCGGGGCGCGAGTTGGTCAGTGGGCGACCAGAGGGAGTAATGTGATCGGTGCTGCCGTCTGTGGATCATTGGTGGCACCAGGATGGATGCAGTGCCGCCATCTTGTGGATCGGAAGTTGTTGCTGACATTCGGGCTTGGCTACTGGAGAGCCAGGTGATGTGACTGTCGCACACCCGACCTGATAGTTGCTCAAAACCGACGTGCTAAACCAGTGGCTGTCACAATGTAGGCCGACCTGTTGCAGTGTGGACGAACCTCAGGGTCAGCTAAATGAAGCCAGTTTCGTCTGTTGCGTGATGGTAGCAGCCAAAGACAAACAGTTTCGATGTTTCGACAACCGCAGTGTTGGTGACCTTTCAGACTGTTAGAGAAATATTTATTTGAGACATTCTGCCGAATGCATCATCTGTGTTACAAACTCTGACAACAGGTGCTGCGTGTGTAAAGCCTTCCTGCATGCCATTGGTCGTGTCATACGGGTCACTTGTAAGACTTGTTGTTAGCTATAAAACCACTCAACTGTGCACATGTGTCTTTGAGCAGTAGAGCTAGAGGTGTGTTTCACAACCTGTTAAGAGCGTCACTGTTTGATGAGGTTGGAACAGATCAAGCGCAATCAAAAACACAAGTAGAACTTGTTTGAGGAGCTGAAACGACTCACACAGAGGAGCAAATAGAACTGGCATAAACAGGAAGAGTAGTTTGTTGCCGAAATAATGATACCTGGCAGCAAGGAGCAAGGAGTGAGAGGTGTGCAGGTGTAAGAGACCTGGAGTGAGAAGTGTACAGGTGTGAGAAGTGTGCAGGTGTGAGAAGTGTACAGGTGTGAGAAGTGTGCAGGTGTGAGAAGTGTGCAGGTGTGAGAAGTGTACAGGTGTGAGAAGTGTGCAGGTGTGAGAATTGTACAGGTGTGAGTACATTGGATGGAACTGGAAAAACCACCCAAAGATAGTATCCGATGTGATGCCAACAGAAGTGATGGAGAGGGTAACTAGACCTTGAGGAGCCAGTCATTCTTGAGGTACCAGTGACCATTCTTGAGGTACCAATGACCAATGACTTCTACAGTTATGCTGAATCAATCGTCAGCATATTCTCACAATATCTGTGATAACAAGTCGGTGTTGTCACAGACATCTATGGTGAGGTCACAGCAGTGTCACTCGACCAAACCATTTCGATGCAACTTGTGTTTGCACTATAGCGTGCATGCGTGTGTGTTAGTGTGTGTGTATGTGTGTTAGTGTGTGTGTGTGTGTGTGATGTTTTAGAACTGTTCACTTACGCACTGAGTTGTCACTTTCGGACACCTGTATGCATGGCATCTTTGGCAGGGAACGATACCGATGCTATGTCTTACCAGTATTATTCCACCACTTTGCAAATGTACATCTCTTGCAAGCTGGGTCGTGTAGTGATGACGCATTATGTAGTTATGCCATCTCGGGGCACGGTTGGCTTTTGAAGTGTCTTTGAATATTATCAGTATGCCGATGAATGTCAAGCCAAATGTGATTCTTGTAGCCAGTTAATCGTTCATTTTGTGATTTAAACTTGATCTGAGTTGGATTGAGAAGCTTGCATGTGTTCAATCACCAGGTATGTGCATGCATGTGTGCTGCGTTTGTGTGTGTGTGCATGCATACGAGTGTGGATGTGAATGCCTCAGGTTGCTTGTGAGAAGGTGTCAGTGCAACAAAGACATGTACCAGTGAAGAACACACCAGCTATATGTGTGTCTTGGTTTAACCTGCTTCAAGAAGTCATTTTTCGACCCAAATCAGCATTGATATTTTCATTTGATTCTCCTCAGGGATTTATGGACCTCTGCTGAAAATACCTGAATGTCAGAGTCTTGTAATGAACATGTTGCCTTTGCCTTTTGGAATACTTTATGTGCTGTATATGCACATTATGCACATGATTTCATCATGAGATGAGCCATTATATGTAATGCATGACTCGTACAACCAGGGGTAGTTATTATTTGCCAGGCCAGCCTGTCTTTCTGGTGATTTGCCAAACTTAATACTGATCAACTAATTAATTACTTATTTAAAGAACCAGTTGATTTTCTCATTCTGTTGTCTGTTTTATAATTTTGTATCATTATTTACATCGGTGTGCCAAATTACTTGTAATTTTTAAATTCTGCAACGATTATAATAGGCCTGTTATAATTTTTTTTATTAATGCGTTATCCTGCCAAAATCAGTTACAATTAGTGGATTCTTGTAGCAGCACAAGAAGTTTCAGTTCACATTGAGTTGACGTTTGTATCGGGTGTTTGTTTTTGGCAGTCTCATTATAACCTGCCATGTTTGTACAAATGTAAATAGTGAAATAAAGTAATATTAACTATCAAGATATATATGACGTTTTCTTTTCTTTAAGCCATGCAGGTTTGTTCAACCAACGTACCTAATTGAGGAGATGAAGCATGCATATCTGTCAAGAACCGCCAGGTGAAACGGCCTTGCAAATAAATATCCGGGTTCTGAGATATATCCGAAGTTTTAGTTTATAAATATATACACATTGAAAGAATTTTCGAAATATATTGGCCCATCTTCCAAATAACAAAACACAATACAGCTATTCTTCAAGGAAGATTCGTCAGCCTCCCTAAACTATTATCATACAACGTCTTACATACATACATACATCTCTATCATAACATTTCATAGGTACACAAGGATTGACCAGTTCTTCAATCCTATACTATTTCATCAAAAGATTGTATAACATAATCGCCATTTAGGCACAAAAGTTCAACACCCTACGGCTGTTTGCGTGGCACTCGCAATGTAGAGATGCCAGAACATAATGTTTATAATGAATGATAACGCATTTCGTCATCACCGTCAACTTGAGGATAACTTGTCCCTCAGTAGACGAGCGAAGTAGTTCTCACTCGGTTCATCGGGAATTCCCTCTTCGGGTGTGAATTCTCCTTTGTCGCGTAAGCCGTCTACCCTCGCACTGTCGTTACACGAGGTGTTACTCGAGTGTACTTTGTCAGACTTCACCCCGCCCCGACACTACAATACAGCTGTAAATGATAACTATAATAATAAAAATATTCTTATTCCTTGCTGTGTAAGCTACACCCTTCATAACATGTTTTTACATCGACACCACATACAATCATAGTACCTACACACAAACATGTGTAGCTAATGTTCGCCATAGATATATACATACACCATAGATATATACATATCGGGACCCAACATCCCATTAGTAATAACAACCCCACCACCTTACATATTCTAAGTCCCAACAAACTAAACACCAATAACCATTATCTGTGACACCGTAATACAACCTATGTTCACTTCTTCTTACTATCTAACATTCACACAACAGAGCGATGATTCACCACCCCGCCTAAATCTCGAGATACCAGTATCATTGCACTAACCATATTTATTTATTATTGACCACACCCTTTGGCACAATTATAACAATGTAAACACCAGATGTTTAAGCCAATAACTCTAATCTAACATTCACTCATAATATATACATATATATTTCACATACCTCCGGTATTTCTTCTACTCTATTATATGCATTGAGAAATTTAACATCAAATCCACCGCTGAGTATAATAAGACTTCGTGTTTGCCAATCGCACCGTAATGGTTTCTCTCCACAGAAAAGACCAGATTACATATCTTTGCTCTGTCGGGTTCTGGACTCGTCTGTTCTATCCTACCTTCAAACCCCAGTACCTCCACCCTATACCTAGCATCAGTCATGTGATCCCTGCTGATGCTGACGCCATTGTAACAATTTCAACACCAACCAATAGGTGATACTCTAAATCAACAAGTATAAAATCTTCATTATAACGACATCACTATACGCCGTAATATTATTCCATTTAAACTGACGTCCGTATCACCATAATCTATTCATATAGAACGGCCAATCATGTTATATATATTACACGTTGTATCCTCCCTGTCTACCCTAACTATAATGATATTTGCCCGGTTCTCTAAAATCTGACCTTAAGGCCACCACTCCAGTTCCTTCACAATATTGCGTAACCACCGGATAGCCATCAATGGCCTACAGGGCAACCCTAACACGAGTCAGCCAACCATAACTTTACATTGTAGCACTAAATGCAGTCTTTCACAGACGCTACCAACCTATGTTAAGTTCTTAAAATCACAATCTTAACAATATCTGACCCGGAATTCACGGAAGTGCTACTGTTGTGGATGCTATAGCTGGGCAGATAAAGCCCCACATTCGATTGAGAGGAGAGAGGACAACGCCTCTGAGCCCACCTGTCACAGTTTTGAAAATTATTCAGTTTCATCCACCCCATTTTTGCCTGCCTCTGTCTTCAGATCAGAAGGGACTAAAACCGGTTGTTCTCTTTTACCTTGTTTTTATGTAAGGGGAAGCAAGGAGCCGACTTAAACGCAAATAAATCTTTGAGAAGAAAAACAGAAAATAAGCGACTCTGTTGGCTGCCTGCGCCCTCTCGACCCAGGGCTGCCGACTGCATCAACTATCCCATACACTTGTATCACTCCCAGACATCTTTCAAAACGAGGCACTATAATTATCTTGGCCAGTTATCCAATTAAATTACGACATTCTAGAGTTAGGCGTTTTGGGACGGTATACGGGCACTTGGCTTTAATCGCCCGTTACTAGTCATCGTGTGTGAAAAAGAGAGGGTGGGATTCACAGATTGATGGGGATACTTTGTTGGGAGGGAAGATATGTAATGAGAGATGGCCTCCATCTTAGTGGAAAGGGGGCAGCAGTTTTCTCAGAGAACCTGCTGCGATCTGTTGACTGTGGGACAGGTTGCATCTATTTAAACTAGATTCGAAGGGGGGACTTACAGAGAAGCCTAAAACTGGATGCATAGATAAAGACAGTACAAATAAACCAGCAAAGAACAGTCTGGAAAACTCTTCTGAAGCTGGATATAAATGTGTTTGTTTAAATGCAATGAGTATAGTAAACAAAAGAAATGAACTCAACATTATGGTAGAAGATATTGACCCTCACATAATAGGTATAACCGAATCATGGACCACCACCGATATATCAGATGCCGAATTGGGACTGACAGGATATGTAATGTTTAGGAAAGATAAAATAGGAAGAAAGGGAGGTAGAGTTATTTTATATATTAAAGAGTCTATCCAGGCTTATGAAATAAAATTAGAAAGAGAAGCAGATTGCGAAGTAGCTGTTTGGTGTAACATAGTTATAGGAAAGTCCAAACATAAGCATAGAAGTGAATGAAAAAATACAAAATGTTTTAAGGGAAGTAAGCAAACGGGACTGTATTATTATGGGGGATTTTAACCACCGGCACATACAATGGAAATCTCTACAGAGTTTGGGGAGTGAGGACTACACGTTTTTAGTTTTAGTTCAAGATACTTTCCTTTCTCAACATGTGCTAGAACCAACCAGGGGTGAGAATGTGTTAGACATAGTTTTGTCCTCACATAATGAATTAGTTGACAATGTCAAGATATGTGAGCCACTGGGGAGTAGTGATCACAACCAGATACATTTTATCATCAAAGTAAAATCAGAAAGGAATAGTAAAAAGCAGTATAGGAGAATTTTCCACAAATGAAGGTATAAGGACATGAGGAAATATTTAGCAAAGATAGACTGGAATAACACACTGAAAAATAAGACAGCAACAGAATGCTGGAATGTATTAAAGAGTGAAATTAAGTGCATGGTCAATAAATTTGTACCCTTCAAAAAACAAGGGAAACAGTCCAAAAAGAAACACTTATTAAAAGAAGCCATTAGAAAAAATAAGTATAAACAAATGATGTGGAAGTCAAAACAGATGTACTGGACATGACGAAGACTACAAAATTTATAAAGAAGCACTTAACCACGCTACAGCTGAAATTGGAAATTCAAAGAGAAACTATGAACAACAGTTAGCTAGTAATATAAAACATGACAGCAAGAATTTTTATGCGTATGTTCGAAGCAAACAGAACGTTCAGGATAAGGTCGATCCTCTAGAAGATAGTGCTGGAAATATCATATCAGAGGGATTCTTAATGGCAGAAGACCTGAATGAGTATTTTAGTTCAGTGTTTACCAGTTCACTGCCAGTACCAGAGGCTAAGTTGAAGGGGGCAGATTCAGACTATTTAGGACAGTTAATTGTAACCCCGGCAATGGTATCTAAGAAAATAAGGGCTATGAAGGATAATAAATCACCTGGAGTGGATGAGATTCCGCCCAAACTACTATTGGAAATTGTAAAACAAATTAGCGTACCACTTGCAACAGTTTTCAATTTGTCATTAGAAGAGGGAGTGGTTCCTTTAGAATGGAAAGAGACAAACATTATAACGTTATTTAAAAAAAGGTTCGAGAAATAAGTCAGAGAACTATAGACCAGTGAGTTTAACATCAGTGATTTGCAAATTATTAGAAAGACTAATTAAAGATCACATGGTGGATTTTCTTGTTAAACATAACTTGATAAACCCATCTCAACATGGGTTTTTAAAAGCGAAGTCATGCTTTATAAATATGTTATGTTTTTTGGAAGACATCAGTAAGTGTGTAGACGAGGGATCACCAGTAGATATCGTCTACTTAGATTTTCAAAAAGCTTTCGACAAAGTACCACATCAAAGATTAGTGCTTAAACTAAAGGTCCATGGCATAGGAAATGGTATAATAAACTGGATAGAAAAATGGCTGATTGACAGAAGACAACGGGTAGTAGTTGATGGGGAGGCTTCTAACTGGAAATCGGTATTGAGTGGGGTACCACAGGGATCAGTACTAGGACCTATATTATTTTTAAAATATATCAACGATTTGGATGATGAAATAACAAGCAAGGTGTAAAAATTTGCGGATGATACAAAAGTGTTTAGAAGGATTAAAAGTGCATTTACAAGATGATCTTGACAGGTTGATCAAATGGTCTGAAAAGTGGCAAATGCTGTTCAATTTTGGGAAATGTAAATGCCCCCACACAGGACATGGGAACGAAGAGGTAGAATATACAATGGGGGTACTGTACTAAGTACTACTGTAAAAGAAAAGGACTTAGGGTTAACCATTAGTGCTGATATGAAGGTTTCAGAGCAATGCGGAATTGCAGCTTCAAAGGGAAATCAAATCCTTGGATTAATTAGGCGAAATATAGCGTATAAGGAAAAAGAGCTAATAATACCGCTGTACAAAACAATAGTGAGGCCTCATTTAGAATATTGTATACAAGTATGGAGGCCATATCGCAAGAAGGACATAGATATGCTAGAAAGAGTACAGAGGAGAGCGACTAAAATGATACAAAAACTGAGGGATCGTAGTTATAAAATTCGCCTAAAAGAATGAGGTTTAACAACATTAGAGACCAGGAGATTGAGAGGAGATCAGATAGAAGTGTTTAATATATTGAATGGTTATGAAAATATTGATAGAAATATGTTTTTTTAGTTAAGAAAGATAGAAAGACTAGAGGACATGAAGTTACATTAGCAAAGTACAATTTAGTAGATCATCAATAAACACACCCAGATCTTGGTGACCCTTACTCTTTCTATATTAACATTTCGTATTTTTATATTAACTTCTTTGTTGAGCATACGATTTCCAAATAACATATAATTGATTTTGGATATGTTCAGAGTTAATTTATGTACTGCAAACCGTGTATACATTTGGTCCAGTACGTTACATACTGTTTGGTTTAGTTTTTTAATGTTACTATTTGCATACAAATATTAGTATCGTCTGCAAAGAGGATGTATTTTACTACATTAGATATGTTACACATATCATTAATGTATAGAATGAATAGTTTGGGGCCCAAGATCGAACCCTGTGGGACACCACATGAAATATTGCGCACAGCAGAATTACATTTGTCAATGGACACAAATTGTTTTCTGTTTTCTAGATAACTATTTAACCACTTAAATGCCCCACCTCGGATACCAAGAAATTCCATATTTTTACATAACAGTGGGTGATTGACAGTGTCAGATGCCCGTTTTAAATCGATAAAACACCATATGTTTATCATCCAGTTATTGGGTTATTCCATCAACAATATCTATTAGTGCGTGACATGTTGACATATATGTTGTTGAAATCCATATTGGCTTCGGTTTATCAGTTTGATATCTGTTTTGTTTGGTACTAAAGTTTTTTTAACGAGAACTGGACACTTTTTCTAATATTTTTGAGAATTGTGGTAATAGTGAAATAGGCCTATAATGAGTGCACATATACTTATCCCCAGACTTAAAGAGTGGGATAATCTTTGCTATTTAAATTTTTTCCGGGAATACTCCAGTAGTGAAAGATAGATTACAAATATAAGTTATAGGTTTTGCAATGGAGTTAATAACTTTTTTGACCAAATGCATATTTATGTCTTCGCAATCTGTGGATGTTTTACTTTCTCAATTGTTCACAGCTCGGATAACTTCCTCTTCGTTAACTGGCATTAGAAATATATTCTGATTATTTCTGTTTTCTAGGTTGTCATGAATAGAAACATTTGTTGGTGTCGTTATATCCTTCGACAGTTCCGGACCGATATTAGTACAATAATTGTTAAACATGTTCGCTACATCTTCCTTATTACAAATGGTTACGCCATCATTAACAAACCTATATGGGTAGTGATTTCCTAAGCGAGGTGTTCCCATTACAGTTTTACGTACTTTCCAGGTGCCAGCTATGTCATTTTTCTTCTGTGCGAGTAAACTGCTATAATACTGTTTCTTAGTGGATCTGAGAATACCTGTTAGTTTATTTTTATATGATTTATATCTGGTTTCCGATATAATTGATCTGGATGACAGAAATGCTTTATACAAATTATTTTTTTTGATACATGCGTTTCTGAGTCCTTTAGTAAACCACGTTTTTTAAAAACTAATTGTTAATACTTTAGGTCGTACAATTGACACAGGACAATGTTTGTTGTATATTTGGGTAAAATCATGAAGGAAGTTGCCATATGCTATGTTTGCATTTTCACTATACCGAAAACAGTATGCCAAGAATTGTGCATTAAGTCACATTTCAATGCATTGATGTTTTCTTCGCTAAGATGACGAATACACTTGTTAGAATGTTCGTTCACATTACGTTTTACAGTACAATGGCACAGAGCAAATACAGGAAGATGATCACTGATATCGTTTACCAAAAGACAACCACAATCTTGTACTCGAGTTCAGAAGTAAAAATGTTGTTTACAAGGGTTGCAGAGGTAGTAGTAATTCTGATAGGTCTATTAATTAAAGGGTATAGACCAAGACTGTACATAATATCTACAAATAGCTTAGTTCCACTATGACTATCACATTTAAACAAATCTATATTGAAATCACCACATGCATATATGGTTTTGGAACAACGTGTACGACTGAACAACTATTTGATATTGTCATTAAATGTGAAAGGAGTACAACTGATTCACCGGCAACTGTCATTCACCGCACTCCCAGACAATGCGTGGGATAAATGTCAGGAGTAACCTTTATTGCCGTCGTCTGATTGGTTCCAATCATTACGCACTCGTCCCTAGCGGCTGCCACCACGGACTCGTGACGATGGCTGTCGCGCTTACATTTATCCGGGCGTTAAATGTTATCCGGCTGATGTGTCTGTGCACACTATTTGGTATCAGTAGATCAAGTGGTGATAACTAATATTCGGTGGTTAATTATGTCCCGTTTGTTTTAAAAGTATGGGCATTATTAGTTAGAGTACATTATTACTAATTGTAAATAGTGTATAATAGTTCAAAACAGAGCACAGGACCGATAACGAGGTCACTACGGCGCTATATTCTAACCTGACTTTGCCGAGCACCCGCGTGCGTGCGTGTGTGTGTGTGCGTGTGTTTTGCGTGTGTGTGTGTGTGTGTGTGTGTGTGTGTGTGTGTGGTGTGTGTATGTTCGTGTGTGTGCGAGTGTGTTTGTGTGAGTGCGTGTGTATATGCCTGTGTCAGTGTGTGCGTGTGCGCGCGCGCATGTTTGTGTGGTGTGTGTGTCTGTGTGTGTTCGTATGTGTGCGTGTGCGCGCGCGTATCTGTGCGTAGGCGCGCGTGTGTATTGTGTGTAGGTGATGTGTGTGTGATGTATATGTGTGTTGTGTATGTGGTGCGTATGTGGTGTGTGTGCGTGTGTGTGCGCGTGTGTGTGCGTGTGTGTGCGCGTGTGTGTGCGTGTGCATATTTCCCATGGCCTACAGACTGTTATAACTACTTATTTTGTTGATATACTTAGGCGTCGGGAGCACCGGCCCGTCATAAAGGCGGAATAGCGTCGCGACGCAATTATTTGTACGAGACGACGCAATTATTTGCGTCGCGACGCATTTCAATCTAAGACACGACGCAATTATTTGCGATGGGACGCAACCCGAATTGCGTCGGGTGTCTAAACAGCGTCGGGCATCAAATCGATTTACGTTGTGACACAACTCGAACTGAGACGCGACGCAAATAATTGCGTCGTGTCTTACATCGAATTACGTCGGGTTTCTAAACTTGTTCGTTGGGCATCAAGTCAACCAATAGCGCCACGTTTCCCCAGTCACAAAATCGCAAATTCGTTTAAGTTTGTTCGTGTCACAAAATATAGCCCGCCATTTTGTTTGATAATTATTTTTTTAAATACTACAACGCATTATCTGGAGTGGATGTAGAAACCGCCAATTCACTAACGTTCCACATTCCTGAGATTCCGTCTTTCGTTCATTTTACCCTCGGTTGGTATGATGTAGGCACAGTGCAGGATCACACGATTAATTGCCAATAGTGACCGTGGCGAGCGTTTGACTAAGTTAGCTCAACGAACATGTGTTAGCTGGGATGAGGTCTCAGTGATGCCACCACTCTGTTTGCACTAATTGTTTCCGCTTCGGAAGGTGTTCATGCTATGCATCTTTTAAGCCGCACTCTTGTACCAAATGATTGCAATTCGTATGTTGTCTTATTAGTCACGCCTGCATGACATGGAATCAGCTAAGCTAAGACAGCTGGTTCCGGGATTTCAAATATAATTATCTAAACAAAGACTAGATCGTAATGAAAAACAATACGACAAAACAGGGTAGTAGGTGAACAGAAGTTCGACATGTATTTTATTACGCAATGCCATGACATGTAATTAAATATGCATACATATGATAAGTAAAACCACACATAAAATGCATTTCCCAAACACACCAAAACCGTGTGGTAGACACAAATTAGTACCTTCTCATATGTAGTATTAGAACTGTCTAGTCATGTTACACAAAGGCAAACACCTGCTATGGATATTTCGTTTATAACATAGTGTGTAGCAGACCTAGTGTATGACCAAGTGAGTGCGACCCGTACAGGTATTGGGGATGTGCTGCCTGTTCACTCTAAACGGGACTATAGAAAACACAGAGTCTGCTGAAGTTATTTAGACAAGTTTGTATATAACGTGGGTATGAAGGTTGACCATGTGCACTGTGCAATACCTGTACAATGTGAGTGCGAATAGTCTTCGCTCATTAGTCGCAGAGTGGCTGAATGCTTCTCAGAGCAGTCGAGATGGTGTTTGATTGACTAGGTCTGCCCGAGTGTCAAATGTAAAGCGCTTTGAGCAGTCCTAAGGACGGGATACTGCGCTAAAACGTTTACCTTTTTTAGAATTGTTTTGTATATCAGGCAATTTTATTGTCAATATTTGAGCATTATAGTTGTGTGATGAACCAGACAGTCAGAAGCCAGTCGTTGTATGACTGGTTATCCGAATTAATGCGTAGGATATGTATGACGATTACATATGTAAGAGCCACAAAATACGTCAGTTTCCATCACAACATTACAGGCTTGAGAGTGGAAAGGTTCTATGGTGGGATACCTTTGCTGGATGCTCATAGGTCTAGGTACAGGAAAGACATAATATCGATGTATTTTTTGTGGTTTATAAATATTTTGAGCGGTAAATAGTCACCATGACTGTGGATTTATTCATGCAGTAGAGCGTTTATTTCACAAACACTTCTTTTAACTGTATATGTCCTTGCCGGCATGGAGTAGGCATTGTTCCACAGGATGAACTCTTCCTTGTAATAAATGTAGTTGACAATGGGCATGGCACAGTTGGGAATCGACATGTGATAGTATGTGTTCGGTTGTTGAGGTAGTGGTAGGGTCGTCTGTAAGTAATAGAGAGAAATTCGCCATAAAGGGAAAACATCAATGTTTTGGTCGCTGTCTATGTTGTGTAATTGTTAACTGCCCCGGATATGAATAACTGGCGAGGAGTGGGGTTGTGCTCTGCCCCGAAGAAGAAGACGACGAAGAAGAATAGTGTTTTATTTGACCCATGAGAAGATATACATCAAAGTATAAAAGAAAACTGACAAATCACAATTTTTATGTGTAGAAAATAAATGTACACATAACAGGTACACGTTATCGGGTCCAGAGACTCCTCTAAGATCGATGTTCACAATCGCTATCGAGGAGTCACCTTTCAATAAAATAAAATAAATAGTTGGTCAAAGAAATTACATTCTTCTAGTGAAGAAAAACAAACACATAATTTAAAACTAAATATACGACATTTTGTCTGCAAATATTCATGTCAAGTGTATGCGGGTGCGAGTGCATGTGCGTCTATGTGTATGTATGCGTGCAATATGTGCCTTCCTGAGTACATGCATTGTAACCGACTGTCAGTTATTATTTAGTGTACATATGTAACAGTTTGATATTGTGCATGTATCTTGATACGTTTCAAAAAAATGTTGTTTAATATAGTTTGTAAATCCATATAAACTATGTGTTGTAAGCTTTTGTTTTATTATATTTGGAATGCTGTTTAATAAATGAGGTAAATTATATCTAAAACATTTCTTTGCGAATTCATATTTGACTCTGTAAGTATATATTTTATTTTTGATACTATGTATATCATAGTTTGGAATTATGTTCAACTTTTGTAAGTAAAATGCCACGTTTTTATGTAAATATTTATAGTAAGATTTTAATTCTTGTAGCTTAAGAATATCACCTACTTTTAAAATGTTTAGTTTTTTTATAAAGTGGTTCAGTATGTGAATTATAATTATTTAGTGTTATGATTCTCAAAGCTTTCTTTTGAATTGTCATTATTTTACTTGAATGAAAACCCTATGCCATTATGCAATAAATTATATGTAGTAAAACTACTGAGTTATATAGTAAAACTTTTATTTGTTGACGTAGGACATGTTTTAATTTTGTATAGTGCCAATTTTTTTAGAACAAACATTTGAATTTTTTTCAATATGTGTTTTCCAGTGTAAATTTGTGTCTAGAATTAAACCTAAGAAATTTAATCCCTGAACATGTTCTATATTTATATTATCTATCTCAACATTAAGTACCTGTATATTTCTGTTATCTTTTTGAAAAGTCATATATTTAGATTTCGTTATGTTTAATGATAATTTGTTTATTTTGAGCCATTCGTTTATTTTAGAAGGTTCTTTATTTATTAACACATCTATATTTTCGTTGGGTGCAATATTTCTGAATATATTTATAGTACTTGATAAAGTTGTGACATCAGCATACACAATAAAATACAATACGCGATGAGGTGGCAGCGGTCGGACGGCGGCGCGACGAAAGTGACGTGGTTGCCAACGAACGGTAATGGGTGATTTCTGGACCTCACCTGGAAGTAGAGGCCAATGATTTGATTAGCTTGCCCAGTTCGCATTGGGTCCGCGCCGTAGCGGAGAAGCAGCAACACGGCGGGGGCGTTGATGGAGTTACAGGCGAGGAGTAGTGGGGCACTACCCCTGCTCAAGAATATCGGCATCTCGACAAATAGCACCTTGGAGTAGTAACTTGCTACCAGTCGGTGACGCAAAACTCGCTCAGCCCAACCGGCACTGTAATGCGAGTTGCTTGCTACAAGAAATACTTCAACACCTCCAGGTGGCGTTGACTGATCGTCCCGGTCGTGTGTATGTTCTGGAAGGGATATATGATCGGGTCGACCACAAACGGGAATATGAGCGGATCGATGAAGGTAACGAAGCGATCGAAGCCTCCGTCGCAGAGGAACACCGACATAAGAATGTCCCTCAGCAGTTCCAGCTCGTCGTCAATGTTGTACTTCTGGCAGAGGTGCGCCGCTAGGACGATCACCGGATGTGTGTCGCACACGTGATCAGCCTTTGTTGCTGTTTCTCCGCTTTAGCGCGGATCCAGTGCAGGATGGGCAAGCTCATCAGATCATTGGCCTCTACTTCCAGGTGAGGTCCAGAAATTACCCATTACCGTCGGCAACCACGTCACTTCCGTCGCGCCGACGTCCAACCGCTGCCACCTCGTCGCGTTGGGCTTGTATTTTATTATCTATGCTGATGATACAACTTTATCAAGTACTATAAATACCTAAGAAATATTGCACCCAACGAAAATAGAGATGTATTAATAAATAAAGAACTATGTAAAATAAACGAATGGTTCAAAATAAACAAATTATGATTAAACATAACGAAATCTAAATATATGACTTTTCAAAAAGGTAACATAAATATACAGGTACTTAATATTGAGATAGATAATATAAATATAGTTTTCCAGACTGTTCTTTGCTGAATTATTTTTGCTGTCTCTATCTATGCCTCCAGTTTCAGGCTTCTCTGCGTATCCCCCCCCCTGCGAATTTAGTTTAAATACATGCAACCTGTCCCACTGTCAACAGATCGCAGCAGATTCTCTGAGAATACTGCTGCCCCCTTTCCACTTAGATGGAGGTCATCTCTCATGTACATATCTTCTCTCCCAACAAAGTACCCCCATAAATCTATGAATCCCACGCCCTCTTCCTCACACATCTGCTCAACTAGTGCGTTGATCGCCATCCTCTTACAGTTTCTGTATCTTGCCCCCCTTCCTCCCATTACTGGCAACATTCCTGAGAGAATAAAATTGGCGGTTTCTACATCCACTCCAGAGGAAACGTTGCGTTGCTAACGATTTGAGATAATGCGTTCTAGTATTTTTAATAAGAATTATCAAACAAAATGGCGGGTTGTATTTCGTGACACGTATAAACATAAACGTAAACAAACTTAAAAGAATTTGTGATTTTGCGACTGTGGGGAAACGTGCCGCTATTGGTTAACTTGATGCCCGACGAACATTTAGCGACCCAACGTAATCCGATGTAAGACACGACGCAATTATTTGCGTCGCGTCTTAGTTCGAATTGCGTCACGACGTAAATCGATGTGATGCCCGACGCCATTTAGAGATCCGACGCAATTCGAGTTGCGTCGCGACGCAAATAATTGCGTCGTGTCTTAGATCGAAATGCGTCGGGACGCAAATAATTGCGTCGCGACGCGATTCCGCCTTTATGACGGGCCGGTGCTTCCATAGGGGGGGGGGGGGGAGCTTTGGGGGTTAGGGTTAACGCCACTGACCCCTATTTATATAGAGGTCAGTGGATACAACTGTCCGGAAGGAAACTATTTAACGGGAGGTGCCGCGGGGTGGGACACTGACGGCATGGGTCAATACACAGTTGCTTTTCCCATTGGCGACCATGTTAACGTGTTGTCTGATTATAAGAAAACGAGACCTACAAAATGTCTTAAACTTCTCACCTGCTATTATCATTTTATCTCATTGACATGCTTATAGATAAAACAAATTGCATATTTCTAGCTCTCGTCAAATGCCTGTATGTGTGACACCCGTCAATATTTACAAATGCCGGCAAGAATTACTCCACAAACAGGTCATACAGGCAAATTGCTGCCAAATATCCTTCCGCTAATTCAAATCATCTAGAAATCCACCATTTTACAGTCAATACCTTCTACAATCACACATGGAAATCTCCCTACTCAAATGCACTTATGTCACAGCATGTGAATTTGGTTAAAAAATAATTTCTAAAAAAACACTGCATTTTTCTTCGTAACCAAACAGGAAGTCTAACTAGAACATGACAAGGTAGAACGGCCAGGTAAACGTACCCAATGACAACTAATGTCTGACAACTGACTCGCGCATCCGCAGAAACGTCAACCGAATAAAATTTAACGCCGGATAAATGTAAGGGGTCAGCACACTGTCAGTTTTCCCATTGGCGACCATATTAATGTTGTGTGTGATTATAAGAAAACGTGACCTATAAAGTTTCTTAAACTTCCCACCTGCTGTTATTATCATCTCATTGACATGCTGGTCGAGTTTAGTCAAAATCTAATATCTCTAGCTCTTGCAAAATGCCTGTATGTATGACACCCGTCAATATTTACAAATGGATGCAGGCAGTAATCTGGCTAAAGTGTCAACTAGCCAAATTGCAGCCAGATACCCTGCTTAGTAAAATCAGCTAAAAAGACACCATTTTACTGTCAACAGCTTCTACAATCACATCTAGAAATCTGACTACTTAAATGCACTTATGTCAGAGCAAGTGAATATTGTAAAAAGTAATTTCTCAAAAATATACTGCACTTT
The DNA here is from genome assembly GCA_963995525.1 of Escarpia spicata. Classification (NCBI taxonomy): domain Eukaryota; kingdom Metazoa; phylum Annelida; class Polychaeta; order Sabellida; family Siboglinidae; genus Escarpia; species Escarpia spicata. Next base: position 24,757,263 of record OZ023214.1, read on the forward strand.
TTTTCGTCTGTAACCAAGCAGGAAGTCTAACAGTGTCCTGACCCCGTAAGCGCGACAGCGTCATGAAATGTTCTGCAAGCGCCATCTGGCGATTAAAGTTTTGTCGGTTTCGGTAAATACAAAGATGCCGTTAGATGGAGATACTAATATTGCATTTGCAGTCAAGTGTAATAATATACAATTATAGCTCGGGGAAAACATGTTTTCCAGATAAAGCGGTGTGTATGCCAATGGATATATACAAATTCAAACTTAGGGACCTCTCCGAAAGTCATGTGCTCTGGAAAGTGCCCCATCATCAAAGCATTTGCGCAGAAATATGATCCCCATTTTGTACACAAAAATGCTGGACCTCATAATTCTGAACACTTAATTAAGATTGACTAAACCCCAAATCTCCAACATGCAGTAGACATTTAAAATTGTATCGAAAGTAATTTCGTTCTATGACGGACATCGACGTTCTGTGATGATCCCTTATGGTCAACTCACCACTCTGTGTTAGCCTCAAGTAGGGGAGACCGGGGCACAGCGGATCAAGGGGAACAGTAATCAGTGGCTATTTATAGAAATTGACACATGCATCGAATCCCAAGATGCAGTCTTGAGTATATTCCTCAAGGCATACCCCATCTAAATCAATGTTTCTATTCGAGTCAGATCTCACTGGAGGCGAATAGCGAGCGAGGTATAAGGTATGTTTTTCACTATAAAAAGTAAAATTTCATGACTATCGTTTTTGTGGTTTAGTGTGGATCATCCAGGAATACGAAAGCAAGCACATGTTAATTATTAGGGGGATGTATCACGACGTTAACGAATATTTGCTCTCTCCACTGCGGACGGTATTTTGTAGAAAACGTCACGTGTGTCTATTGAGTTTATTCGGGGTACATTGGCTCAATATAATTAAGCACCGGCTACAATTGTAAGCATAATATTGTAATAATTATAACCAGAGCGTTATGTTTAAGCATATATAATGTAACAATTAGCGACTTAGCTTATTTCAGTGAAATAAATACAACATTCCTGGATAATCTTTGCATTTCGTTGTTTCCGTTACGACATCATTGCAAAGATTAACCACACCCAAAAGATGACCTTCCAAAAACCGTCCCGCGTTATTGAAATCCATCAGAATCTTGCGATGGCTTATGCCACAGGGATGAAGGATATTTGAGTTCAGAGTTTATTGGACAATCACATGGTACATCTCATGAAAGTTACGGACCGGGGTTCAACTAATCCAGTTGTCTGTCAACACTGTATGGATCTTGGAACACTAGATCACACCGATTGCGATTAAACCAAATTCCATACAAGGATTTGCGACGGCAGAAAGCTCAGAAACAGAGCAGACGTATATTGTTCTGCTACCTGCGAGACAGTCTAATCATAGCAAACTGAAAAATTGAACTACAATTTACTAGTTATCGTCACACTCAAGAAAGACCACGGACTCTCTCCTACTTACCGTAATTTCTGGCATTTTTTATTAACTCGTATACCTGATGTCACTTAACGACTCACTGTTGCCACAAGACAATACACAGCTGTGTTATGTATGAAATGTACCTATCTCGGTGCCCCTTCATACAGAGCTGGTGTCCTTCCACACGTAAATAACTGTCTGTTGGTCTGCCTGCATAAATGTGAGGTCGTGCTGTTTCCGTTCCAATAGCCTGTGTCACCTAGTAGTAAGCTTGAAAAGAGGTTGTGTTGACTTTAGTCTGCATATAAGGGTAGATTACTGATTTCTTCAAGGGCAGCGATACAGTGTTAGAATTGAATGACTGCTGCGTCATCGATTGTTGTGGACGGAAGGCATGCACTGAAGGGTTGCAGGCTACAGCCTACTACTGCGGAATGTGTTGAGTATAGTTCCAACGTTTATGCTTTGACCTTTTCCATTATATTTCCCACGCACATAGGGGTATTTAAGACTTCTTTTAGAGCTTACGGGGATGGACGTTTACAGCCATTGGTAAATATTATTGGGACTGGCCTGCGTAAATCCGGTAAAACACCCCGTCCTGGACCCCTAATGACATCAGGGGAGAAGATGAAGACATGTACCGTAAGACTTATTTTCGTATTTCACAATGGTACGTCGGATAACGTCACGTCATCGTTACCAAAAGCGTGGGAATTATTCAATGCGCTGATTATCAAATTAACAAACGCGTCAATGACGTCATGAAACGTTACCGTAACCACGAGTTGGCGGATAGAAATTCCACAACAACCGCAGCAGCCAAGGGCTAAGCATGTGTCGAGAACGACTCCGAAGTAAAGATGTGTAGCGGCCACGGGCGACACCAACAGCTGATCACGATGTCGGAATATATCGCACGCTTGCGACCCGAGGGTGCAGCCTACACACGCACTCACACTGACACTGCTACCGGCCGATTCGCCATGACTCCTTCGATGCCAGCCACGCGTCTCTCAACCGCGTCGCAACCAACCCAGGAGTTACGTGGCGTGCTCATGGCACAGCTCGCATAAGAGCCGAAACTTTGAGCAAACATTCACTTATACCGTAGTTGTTTTTCATAAAATAATATATACATGGCAAAGGGACACGTGAAGACACTGCGGGAGTGTGGAGTGCAACCGTTGACGCAGCACTCCACTGTCCACCCACATTCCGAGGTAAGACTATCATATTATATATATTGTATATCCTTTGTAGAAGACTGATCCAATCTTGTCTGTCTCTGTAGTTATTCTTGTATAATATGCCATAACTTTAAACAAATAATGGCAGAATAACCACATTAACGAGTAAACTAATGTTCTGTTATCTTTGGATTTCAGGTGCCTCACGTGTCCATCCCGTTCGCCGGCGGAATCGCTGTTGCCGGCCGATTATATTCGAAAGCGGTCTTCGTTGTTAAAATAGCGAAGCAATGATAGCGATAACGCCGCCGAACGTGCTTCGACGAGTTGCTACTAAGGTTTGCGTTTGTTTTAATTATTTTACTTCTAGATTTTTTTATAACGAGGAGAACCCGGACCTAGTGACGACTGCAGTGGAAGTGATGACATGTTGGTAAATGCTTTTTTATTATGGCTGTGACTGTTTGTTCGCTCACTGTTTAGTTCATTTACCGGGGAAGCCGAGTACCAACGAGACGACATATCTACCATTGGCGAATGTCAACAGAAACACTGATCGTTCCTCATAGGTAACAACTCATAGTTGCGTTCACGGACCGATGACCGTCGCGCGAAACGCCCCTCGTCGTCGAAGCCACTGCATGCATGCACAAAATGCCCACCAATGTCGACCAAGAGACGTTAGCTCCGACCGGACTGCACATAACGAAACGAAAAAATACGCGCGAGGTTTCGACCAGCCGACGTGAAGCGAGGAGTCCGTCTCTAGCACGAGCGCTCGAGACCTTTGTGCAATGTGTATACTACATCAATAGGTTTTATAATAGGTATAGTGCACACGTTGGACATTGAAAACAGACTCGAGCGCTTATGGTCGCTAGTGCCATTACCAGACTCCGAGTAGGCGCTTTACCGCTCGACCGCAGCTCTACATGCTTCGTGTTTAATACTCATTTTGAATCCATCTATATGGCCTACTGCCTAACCAACATTTCATGTAGAACATTCTTCAAAATTAAGAAAATATAAGCCATCCCGAAAATTGGACAATTATCAAGTATGTATATGCCTGTTTATGAAGAATTTACCAATCATAACTTCACTATTTACTCTTGATGCTGCAGTGACTGTCTCGGTGAACGTTTTATATAACAAGATAGTGCACGTTGTCAACAATCTTGAAATGTTTTAATGTCGTCAGTCAACCGTGTCGCTGACGAAGCTGGTGGACTACAGGTCTTTAGACCGACAACGCCCGTGAGTGACCTAATTTGATAAACTATAATTAGCAAGGCATTGTTCTACGATGTGCCTACAGAACGTCTTTCGGACATTCCGTCCTGCCACCATGGGTGTCATTCCGCGATTACCTGACAGTGTATTCATTGATCAGACGTCTAGGATTGTCTACGGCGCGTCCAACTCTGCGTGGTTAACGTGGGGCACGTGCAAACAGCGCGCGATCCGAACGCGGATTACCAGCCGTTTTGAAGATCCTTCACGAATTGTATTTCGGCAAGGCAGTGTCAGTGCGAATCTTGTAACTCTAAGAGCCGCCCTAGTTATGCCAGACTATACGCCATTCGTCAATGTGGCATTACTGAATGCTCGTTCCGTGCAACGTGCTCTTAAAATCAACGAATACGTCGTTGAACACAAATGCGACATCTTAACGATAACCGAGACTTGGTTAAAGAACGCCTGTGTCGAAGGTGTTATTTCTGAAGTGACCCCACCCGGGTTCTTCTTCCAGCACGTGGCACGATCTTCTCGTCGAGGTGGCGGTGTTGCAATCTTGCACCGCGATACATTTACAACGAAGATTCTTCCTACTCTCCATTTGAATACCATTGAACTTCTCCGTGTGCAGTTCTCTGCAGCCCATTCTATACCGTTCAACATGTGTGTGTGTGTGTGTGTGTGTGTGTGTGTGTGTGTGTGTGTGTGTGTGTGTGTGTGTGTGTGTGTGTGTGTGTGTGTGTGTGTGTGTGTGTGTGTGTGTGTGTGTGTGTGTGTGTGTGTGTGTGTGTGTGTGTGTGTGTGTGTGTGTGTGTGTGTGTGTGTGTGTGTGTGTGTGTGTGTGTGTGTGTGTGTGTGTGTGTGTCATCTACCATCCGCCTGCGTCAAGTAAGGCATCTAGAACTTCGTCTGAATTTTATGCTGAACTTGAATGCTTATTTACAGAAGCATCTGTTTCCGTTATACCAACCGTCATTGCTGGATACTTTAATATTCATGTTGATGATGTAACGAAATCAGAACCGCTTCGCAATCTGCTTGGTTCCTACAATTTGCTGCAACACGTCCGTTCGCCGACTCATAAAACAGGACATACATTGGACCTGGTGATAAGTCATGACAGCGATAACTTAGTATCTTCTGTTGTTGTTTATCCAGACTCCATATTGGACCACTATCGCATAGAACTGGCATTAAATGTGTTGAAACCAACAGCTGAAACTTCAGTAATTGCTAAGCACAACTTCCACAACATGGATGCTGCAGCGTTCAATGACGACGTTAAATCTGCGTGTTCTGGCATGTGTGCCCACGCTGACGGTCAGCAAGCTGAGGTCTTAGCATCGGACTACAACACCTGTCTCAGTGACTGCGTAGGCAAGCACACTCCTTGGCGCTACGTACACGTCAGGAGCAACTCGCCGCATCCGTGGTATGACGCTGAGGTCGACGAAGCAACAGAGAAGAGGCGAACATGTGAGAATCTGTGGAGAAGAACAAAACTCGAAATACACCGCCAATTATACGTCGCCGCTCGCGACGACTGCACTACAATGATAGCCAGTAAGAAAATCGAGTATTATCGCGGACAGTTACAGAACGCTAATAACAAGAACATGTTTCGCATTCTGAGATCACTCGACGTACACAAAATGCAACTTCCTGAATTCTGCTCAGTGAAGGAAGGATGTGATACATTCTCACGTTTCTTCCGAGAAAAGATCGAGACATTAGTGATTAACTTGCACTACCGCATTGCCGTTGACCCGACAGAGGACGAGACACGTTGTTTTACTGACCCAATTCAAGTGTTCGAGCCAACTACTACAGCCGAAATCACTAATATTCTTGGCACTACGGAGAAGACATGCTCACTTGATCCGCTACCAACTAAGCAACTAAATGACAACATGGAAAGTATCGTGCCTATCATCATACAAATTGTAAACGCCTCACTTGAGGAGGCAGTCATGCCTGTGCTGCCTAAGCACGCAGTTGTCCGGCCATTGCTCAAGAAACAATCACTCAACAAGGACATACTCAACAACTACCGTCCAGTTAGCAACCTAAGCCATCTGTCAAAAGTCATAGAGAAAGTTATTGTGCGAAGGATCATCTCTCATATTTCCGATCAGCGAATGGAGGACTGTTTCCAATCAGCCTACCGGAAGAGTCATTCAACTGAAACCGCACTATTGTGTGTAACAAATGCCATGAACGATGCCATAGACAATAGACAAGGCACGATACTAGTTCTTATTAACTTTAGCGCGGCCTTTGACACAATCATTCACAAGATATTGATCCAGCGGCTTCGGTTGCGTTACGGCATTGTTGGCAAGGCGCTTGGCTGGCTGCAATTCTATCTGCAGGGGTCAGCCCCCTTATGGTTTTTCCATAGGTGACCATGTTAACGTTTTGTCTGATTATAAGCTGCTGTTATCATCATCTCATTGACATGCCGATAGATTTTAACAAAAATTGTATACTTCAAGTTCTCGTCAAATGCCTGTATGTGTGACACCCGTCAATATTTACAAATGCCGGCAAGAATTACTCCATAAACAGGTCATACAGGCAAATTGCTGCCAAATATCCTTCCGCTTATTCAAATCATCTAGAAATCCACCATTTTACAGTCAATACCTTCTACAATCACACATGGAAATCTCCCTACTCAAATGCACTTATGTCACAGCATGTGAATTTGGTAAAAAAATCATTTCTAAAAAAACACTGCATTTTTCTTCGTAACCAAACAGGAAGTCTAACTAGAACATGACCCCTGCAGGGCCGGACCCAACTTGTGCATGGTTATTTGTGATGCGTCATCGAATACAACATGCGTGACATCGGGTGTCCCGCAGTGTTCGGTGCTGGGTCATTTGTTATTCTCGGTGTACGTATAACCCATTGGCGACATAATCAGGACGCTTGGACTTTGTTTTCATCATTATGCGGATGATCTGCAATTGTACTGCCATTTTGACCTGACTGCGATTGCGCTGGCTGCTACTCTGCGACTTATGGAGGAGTGTCTAGATATTGTCAGTCAGTGGATGACATCAAACTACATATGCATGAACAACAATAAAACGGAATATCTTCCCGTAGTACCAAAGACTGCCGCTGCGCTTATTGACGGCAGAGTGATACGCGTAGGAAATGTTACGATTACTGCCTCAAGATGTGTTCGTAACCTTGGTGTCGTTATGGATCGCCACCTCGATTTTAAGAAGCAAGTTTCAAGCATCGTCATATTAACCAGATGAGTCGTTATCTCCCAACGACGACAAAGAAACGTGTCGTCAACGCCATTATTACATCACAGCTTGATTAAAGCAATTCACTTATATACGGCACTTCTGTCAACAACATCGCTCGACTGCAGATAATGCACAACTCTGCTGCTAGGTTGATACTACGCCGCCCACGGAGTGACAGTGCCATGCCTTTGTTGTGCATTCTTCACTGGTTGCCTATAGCACACAGAATCGACTTTTAGCTATTAGTGTTTACATATAAAGCTGTGCATGGCGATGCCCCGATACAGTTATGCGACCTTATAAGCCCATACAAACCAACAAGAGCCCTGCGTTCTACCAACAATAACATGTTAACGCTCCTGCGGACTCATGTCAAAGCTGGGGACAGTCCGTTTGCGGTCGCCGCGGAGACTTTGTGGAACACTTTGCCTAATGACATTAAAACGTCTGATTGTCTATATACTTTCAAGGCACGCATAAAGACTATTTTTTTCGACTCTCGTTCTTGTCCAACGTGGCATAGTTTAGTCTCTGCATTAATTAGTTTTATATATCTTACGTATTAATTAACCTATTTATATATTTATTTTATACCTACATGTACATTAGTTCAGTTAAATGAATTTGCAATATCTTATTTCTACATATAAATTTTCCCTCAGCAGGGCAAGGGGTGCTTACGCAATAATACTTGGCACATGTGTGCATTGCATGGGTACATTAAAGACTAGCAAACAAACAACGTATAATTTCGCAGCGTACTGTCATCACAACATAGTATGTCATCGTTGACAAACTTAATCAAATATCACGGAACCCAACAATCCATTGAACAAAACAAACGTAGATTGTACCACGCAACTTGTGAGTCAACGACGTTATAAACGGTACAGCTGAGCACCTCAAAATGCAGCTCTCAACTAACTATAATGCCTACCACTGCAAACGAATAAAGGAGAAACGCGAGGGGACTAAGTAGTTTATCTATGGGTAAGACACCGTGTTAAACGGTGAAAAAGAACAAGATCACAGAAGACTGGTTTCGTGCGAGTAGGGCACGAGCAATTACGAGTGTTCTGTCAATCACTAAACCAACTACGCAATGAAATCAGCCGAGCAAAGCCAACGACGAGGACACGAAGATATATCGAGAGACCATCCCATCCAGCATGTGTTCCTATATGTTGTTGACACCAACCAGCGTCGTGTAACGTGCTCGTAGGTTGTTGGTCACATGCCAGCGTCACGTCATGTGCTCAAAGGACCTAAGTTGTTGGCCCCTAGCATGTAACAAGCGACACCAGCAATTGGCAAAACAAAGGTACACAACTGGTTTGCGCGTTGACAAAATGCCACCTAAATGCCACCTAAATGCCACCTAAATGCCACCTAAATGCCACCTAAATGCCACCTAAATGCCACCTAAATGCCACCTAAATGCCACCTAAATGCACGTGAAGTCGACAAAGCTGCAGATCAGTGTATGACCGCCACACACTTGGCACACTATAGCGAGGCTAGTTATTATGCTGAGTGCGTTGCTCTAGGACAGCGGCGCCGATTGTTGTGAATGTGCTTATTAAATGCATATATATATTTATCAAGACGAGGGGTCAACCAACTTCCTAGTTGCCCAATCGTTATACTGCCAGGAGTGTCTGTGAACTTCCCATTGCGCAGGGACTGTCCTGGGTTGGCCCCGTGGCTATAGTCGGCATGCAATCCACCAATGGCACATGACATTTACTGCAGCAATTGTGTGTGTGTGTGTGTGTGTGTGTGTGTGTGTGTGTGTGTGTGTGTGTGTGTGTGTGTGTGTGTGTGTGTGTGTGTGTGTGTGTGTGTGTGTGTGTGTGTGTGTGTGTGTGTGTGTGTGTGTGTGTGTGTGTGTGTGTGTGTGTGTGTGTGTGTGTGTGTGTGTGTGTGTGTGTGTGTGTGTGTGTGTGTGTGTGTGTGTGTGTGTCCGTGTGAATGCTTGCGTCGGTAGGTGCATTGTTTTGGTACACACACGTCGCGACACATGTTTAATGCGTTCTTTTGTGTGGCGTGCAGTAAGCCATGCTATTTGTTATATTAATAAATGAGTACAAAGCGTCTCAGGAGGAACGGTCAGCGATAAGTGCAACGCATATACACTCGTTTGGATAAGAAACTACATAGGTACGCAGAATACGTTTGTCGTCTGGTTAATTAACGAAATGCACCAATAAGTGACGCAACAGATACACGAAGTCTACGGATAATATACGTCTTATATTATTCTAATTAAGTGTATATATTTTTTTTCCTATAAATTTAGCACCCGCTGCTACACTCGCGTACCCAGTCCTCGACTGGGATGTTTGTCTGTATGCTCGCTAAGTGCTCGTCCCCACCGCACTGTGTCCCCAGTTGCCCCGAGGAGATCTTTGAGCGCAACTCTGCATATTCCTTGGTCGTCGTCTTTTTACCCCTCTTTCGTAGTGCCCCGCAACATTTCCTTGACGATGCTGTTGTGGCCAGTCACGTGTCCGTATCATAAACACTTATTGCATTGCCAAGGCTGCTTCTTGACGTTCTACGATGTCATTGATAGTTTGTTTTACACATACGTCGGTCTTGTGTTCTGTGCAGTCAATTGCTGAGACTGGCAGGGGGGCAGGGAGGGCAGCTGACCCCTCGAATTTTTCCCGAGGGCAGACATATGGTTCTGCCCCCCCCCCATTAAATGTGAGCGTGAACGTTTGTTTTTGTGTCGAACGTCAATGACGGGCGGAAATCAAAATTTTATGAGACAATTAATGTGTATTTTTGTTGACTGTGAAAGGTGTGTGCAATTGGAGGGCAGACGTATGGTTTTCTGCCCCCCTCCCAGTAATAGGCGGCGCGGCGGCGAAAAATGTTTCCAAGGCGAACTCCCCCTTCCGTAGTCGGATGTCATTATTTCAGCGGAGACATAGGAGATAAGCTGGAGAAGGTAAATTGACAGCAGTGGCGCGACGTAAAAAATAAATTTTAAACAGCACTGTCCTCTGTGAACTTAATGTCATGAGTATACAGCCGAGCCGAGCCGAGCCGAGCCGAGACGGCGGAGAAGCTGTAGTGATAGCGACGCAGCGGCGAACAATTTCCAACAGTATTTGGGAATAGAAGACATCCTCGGCGTACCCTAACAGTTGTTCGGAACGGTGGACCATTTGTGATGTATGGTCCATTGGCATCCCCTCCATCAACGTCATTGCATCTTAGCATTTGTCAAAGCTCTTCTGGACAAACACGGTCGAACGTTTTTTTTAAAGCCAACGCATTTGTGGTAAATGTTTGGTTGATAATCAATGTGCTAAGTTGTTTGATGTTGACAATCAATTTGTTCAGCGTTTCTGCGTGTTGGTCTGAAGCATAATCGGTGCACTAAAAGCAGCTTATCTACTACTTCCACTTTGAGTATGGTTATGCTGATTCTTGGCATGAGCTGATGCTTGTGTAATTTGGGCAACATGGCTCTATCTTGGATAGTATTCTAAGCATTGCCTCCTCATCGTGTTTTGCTGGGATATTGCCAACATCTCGTGATTTGTTTGTCTTCAGTTTGCATACTGCCTCATCTAATTCACTTCAAATACGTGAAAAAATTGTCATCCTGTTGCACAGCTTAACGATAATCTCTTCTCTTAAACGAGTAACGAGTACATGTAGCTTTCATGCAACATGTGCAGCGCGGTTGAATTCTTTCCATGACAGACCGTTTAGTTATGAACGCTAAGAAGAATCGTACCTTTACAATAACATTCTTAATGCAGAACTCTAGTATAGTTGGCTACCGTGAAAAACCACCAGCCATCGAGGCATAACAAACAGCCACGGACGTGACGATTCAAACGAGCGGGACCTTTATTTACATTTCGCGCGGTGCACAGTCGCTAGGAAGTTCTTCGTTCCCGCCCATAGTCGAGCTCGAGGTACTGTTGCTTTGTTTGCCGAGTGATTCACAGTTCCGAGCGGCCGAGCACGACACGGTGTACGCAACTCGCTCGATACCGTTCGCTGGACGCCTTGTCAAAGACCCGCGCCCAGCGTCGTCGCAGCACCGCTTGTCGTTATGTCGTGGTGGTCTTGGAAGAGGGCCGACGAACCCCGTAGCGGGGATGGGTCCGCCTACATCGTTCCTCTGGTAAGTAACCATGAAATCACTGGCACAACGTCTCGATCAACACAAAACTGTATGCTGATCGTGTGTGTACTTGCTACGGCAGCTCCGGCGATGACAGAGAACGTCGCATAAACAAGATATTGACGGGTACAATTTCCAAGAATAAAATAGGTGTTCAGCCACTCTAGATAGTGTTTATTATGCAACAATTCACTGAGTTATTATGGTGTCGTTCTGGCTCCCAGGTGGACGTTTTCGTTGGATTTTGTCATATTATACCCTTGACCATGTTTGTGTTGCTACCTAGCCGGTTACGCTGGCATGCGGAATCTTTCAATAGCGTTTTGTATCTACCAGGGTCTTGAATAGAACACTGTCATTTATACGTAAGTCCGAGCAATGTGGATGTTTTAGATTGATATATAGACAGATAGAGTTTATTTTTGGAATCGTATAAATCTTACATACAAACATAATCAAGCAAGTATAACAATCGGTTAGAAGTGGTGAAAGAACGTATATGTGAAGTTGATCTAGTTCCGTGAGTGTGTATGTCACAGGTAGATGTAAACATATCGGATACAGCATGTGGTAGGCTCCCGTGAACATAATTATACATACATTTTCGAACTTCAATTTCATATAATATTATATCTTGCAATTTTATTAAATTTATGCACATAAAGAGGGGGTGTGAGTGTTCCCAGTAATTTCTTTTAAGTATGGAACGAACAATTTGTTTGCATAATAAACAATTTTGTGAAATGAGTTTTGTGGGTGGATTTTTACAAGTTGATTCCGTTTGTCAAATAGGGGTAAACTAAAGTATAATAAATTGTTTTAAGGGCAGAAACAGGAAGATGGCGGTTAACTTTATTAATTGCGTATAAAGCACTGGTTAGTTTATTTTTGCATATATTTATGCGTTCCTGCCAATCAAGTCTTTCATCAATATGAAGGCCTATAAATTTTATACATTTTATATGCTGAATTGTTTTATTAGACATTGTTAGGAATAATGTTTCACTCCGAGGAAGACGGGATCTACTGAATAACATGCATTTTGTCTTGGAAATATTTAGGGATAATTTATTCGCACGAAACCAGTCAGCTAATAAGTTAAGTTCATTATTCATATCTTCATATACATTATTTTTTCCAATCTTGTATATAGTAGTGTCATCAGCAAATAATATAGTTTTGCAATTTTTTACACAAAAAGTCATTTATGTATAAGATAAACAAGAGCGAGCCGATGATAAACCCCTGCGGGACACCGTATGTGATATCTTGCTGAAGAGAATCACTATTATTGAATTTAACATACTGTTTCCGGTTTGAGAGATAACTCTTACACCATTTGAGTGGAGTACCCCTTATTCCATAATATTCAAGTTTATGTAATAAGATTTGGTGATCAATTGTATCAAATGCTTTACTCTGATCCAGGAAAACTCTAAGGACCGAATCTTTTTTTCCAGAGCTTTTATGACTTCACTAGTAAGTGGTGTTATAGGATTTATTGTTGAATGTTTTTCACGAAAACCATATTGGTTATTGTTCAATTTGTTCTGTATAAAAATCATAAGTCCTTCTATGTACAATTTTTCCAAATATTTTAGAAATTGAGGATAACAAAGATATGGGTCTAAATAAAAAAATTCATCTTTAGCATTTGACTTATAGACAGGTAAAATGTTCGCCACTATTTTTAATTCATCTTGTACTATTCCCTCAACTATTGACTTGTTTATTAAAATAGTTTTTGGTAGAGCTATTTGTTCACCGAATAGTTTTAGAACAAGCAGACACAGGTTGTCTTAACCAGAACTTTTCTTAGATTGAAGAGACATTATACTTTGCCTGATCTCATTTTCATTGGTTGGGCTCATAAACAATTATTTGGATTTTATTTAGGGCAATTCTGAAGGTATGCTGTAAATTGCGTTTTAGATTGAGGTATTGCATTTGCGTGGTTTGGACCAACATTTGTAAAAAAAATAAAAAAATGTATTCGAAATGTTTTCAGGATCATTAATTATATCGTTATTATGTTTGAAATGTGAAGGAATGCCTGATTTATCGTTATTCTTCCAATCATAATTTTAAGTAAGTTCCATATTTTGTTAGAGTCATTCTTGAATGCATTTAACTGATTAGCATAGTAGGTTGTCTTAGCAAGTTGTTTTAATTTATTTTACATATTTCTATATTTAGCATAAAAGACCTCGCGGTTTAATTATGTTAAAACATGTATTGTCATAAACTGCCAAGGTAATTATATTACTTAGATTTGTTCCCGTGAAATGTGTCGGATGTGAGTTCGTAAATGTTTTGTTTGACGCGTGCGACAGCCCGGACGTGTAATGACCTGCGTGAGCCATCGTGCTTCCGCCGCCTAAGCACGACCATTGCGTTACTTTCATAGGCAGTCATATATCAGTGCCAAGTTCTTTATCACGGAACTAAAATCTGCATTACATTTGTTTGACATGGTTATGAAGGGTGTTTGTGGTAGCGTGATGGTGCATAACGTTCTTTCCTTGTGCTGCAAGTTAATATGCTGTTGCAATTATATATAAGTTACATGTTTTGTCCACGCATTTAATCATGTCTCCGCTCGTGTCACTGTGATAGAAATGGCAGCAAGACATGGCTCAATCTATTCATAAATTCCACTTAATTTTTATATATTTTAATTACATACCAAATCACGTGTTTGAGGATGTATTCCAGTTAAATTTATATGTTATCAATTCAAATTTCATTATCAATTCACAATTTAATTTAAATTTGACACAACCAGTAATTACCAGGAGTCCAATTCTATCACACTGCCTTGAAGTAGGATTTCAGTTGTGTGCCTTAATTACTAGTGCGAATATGTCATTCATCTAAAACGATAACCCACTAACTAAAGAAAGCATGTTGTGGCTGGTGTTTGATCACAACTGATAACTTGGAATAACACCACCCAATGTCCTGGGCTCAATATTGCCTATTTTAACCAGACTGTATGCTATGACCAGAATATGCCTGTTCAGGCTGTACGGCGTGAGTAACTACACTACCTTATGAGGCGACTAAGCTCGTTGTTCTTGCCTGGTGCCTTCTGACAGAAACAAAGACATGTTATGGCTAACTGGTGAATTACACTTTCATTATACACTTTCCGACTAAAACAAATAAAAGGATCTCGGTGACGTCAAGATCATTCTCTTGTCCAGCTATTCATCATAGGCCATGTGTCTTTAATGTTTGACATTAGGCGTCGATTGTGATGGTTCGTTGGTAAATTGTTTATGCGTCAACCTTTCCTCTTTTCCGGTGATTTACAGTAACATGCCTGTTTTGGTCTTCTGTTGGTGTCAACTTCACCGAGGAGGTTTCCACTTCCCAGTGTTCTATGACATACACATAATCAAAAAAAGGGACACGTTTGCTACGACAGAGACACAACCACTGACGAAGCTGAAGTGAACTTGATAGGTTCTGCATTCGCTCTTCGTAGGACTTCCTCGTTGCCAATGGCAGTCTGGCCAAGAGGCGTTCCACCTAATGTTTTAAAGTCTATTCAAACATTTGGTCTGGAAGCTTGCTGGATGTTGTTCAGTAAATATGTTTCCTTGTTTCTCATTGGTAAGAGAGCATCACTGCAATCGTTGTATTTATACTCTTTGATCTCCAAATTAAAGTCAGTTTCTGAAATGTTCCCTATGCCTTTCCAAACCTATTCTTGATGCCAATAAAACAATATCGATCTTTGCACATTACAATGACAACGTAGGTGAAACAATCCACGTCCGCAAGGGCCTTGCCGTTCAATTAGGCATCAATGTATTGGCCTACTTTGTTTGCATAGCATGATGCACTGTTTGTCTTTTCTTTGCGCCTTCAGTAGACATGTTTCACATATGTCAGCGAAATTGTCTTGCGATTTCTTGTCAGCGATTGAGCAATGTTTCTCGTCATCTTTCAGCAAGATACGCCGCGTGTGTCTACTCCCATACGCCCGGCTGGACCTTCACGCTGGCCGTATCAACCGATGTCGTCACGGTCACAATGGCCCGCCCAGTCGGTGTCGCCGGTGACACCTAACCTCGTCACCATGCCCTACTCGGCGTCGCCTCTGGGTGTCTCAAGTTGGTGGCCTTACCCCGCCAACTACGGCGCCTACATGACGTCCCACTTCACCGCTGCACCCAGACCAAGACGTCCTAAAGGACATAGTTGTCAAACTCTGTCGTCACTGTCACTGTCATCGGAGTGGACATCGACCGGTTACCCGGCGTCCGAGACCGGGACGTGCCCACAGTCGAAAGTGACGGGAAGGACGGGGTGGAAGTCTCTGTTCACTCGACAGCGCAGAGTGAACGTCGCCCTTTTCGTGGGAGTCTTGTTGGCCGTGCTCGCCATTGCTGCTCTCGGAATTTACATCGGAGGTAACGTGTATGTGTGAGTGTATGTGTATGTGCGCGCGTGCGCGCGTTCGTGTGTGCGTGAATGCATGTGTGCATGCGTGCATGCGCGGATGTGTGTTCGTATGTACGTATGACGTATACATTTTGTGGAATTGTTGTTCCGAGTAAGCACTGCGCATTCATTACAAAGCTCATTTGTACCGGTTTAACTTAATCTATCTGATCATCTGGTAATCGGATATAGCACACATCTTGAGGACAGCTCTGCTTTTATGCTTATACTATTCATTTATGCTACATGCACATTAATCAAAGCGTCGTGTGGTCTTAAGACGATCTTACGGCGGTAGAAACTACAACGTTTACTGAAATGTTTACAACAAAGTTAAATACAGTATGTACTGCAATGGTCACTGCAATAAAAATACATTTATTCGTACTAAAATTGTACAATTCAACTAAATCAATGTATATAAGTTACTGTGTACATACAACAGTAAGCAATGAGCGCAGCTCGTCAATGGCTAAAAAAGAAGAGCTACCCACATTATTTATATTATGTAATACATCTTTTGCAAATGAGACTCTACATACTAGTTCATCTTCCAGCCCCTCCTGGTAGTGGTCTTGAATCATACCATAAAACTGATTAGATTTCATTCGAAAGAATGTCATGGCATCAAGTTTGAATTTGGATATGATATAGTTAAAACTTTTAGACATATATGACCCACTACCTTGAAAGGCTAGATGAGAGAGCATTTTCAAACTGGAGTTACTGCATTTCAAGCAACTCTGCATAAATCGTACCATTCGATTCATAATTTGAATTTGAATCGGTAAACAGTCTGCTAAAAGTGGCACCATATTACAATGCGTGCAAACTGGTAGATTAAACAGTTTTCTGATACCTTTGCGCCACGTAGTATAAAACATATCAAGATGTTTGTTTTGCAAGTTCCACAGACATACACCATAGAAAGATATACAGTACGACATATATAATTGACGTTTTATGTTTATATTACAAAACCCAAAATTAGCAGATAATGCATTTACACGCCATATAAAATCATGACACATATCTTTTACCATAGCCTGGTGAGCGTCAGGACCAATAACTAAATGCAACCCTTTTTTACTATGTTTCACTTTTAAACCATCAAAGTAAAATGGGCAGTCGGTACCACTGCCATATTTAATAAGTTGACATTTTGCCGGGTTGAATTGTAAATCATATTCATATGCAAATTTTAGACATATATCACACATTTTGTTCAATGCATATATCGATGGAGCTACCAAAGATATATCATCAGCATAGCCAACAGCACCATAGTACTTATGACCGATCATACAGCCAAAACCAGACATGCAGAGTCTTGTTAACATTTCATCAATGTAGATAGAAAATAAAATGGGGGACAACACCCCACCCTGCTTCACACCATTGGCAGTGGAGAAATGCAATGACATGGAATTGTTCCATGATACATTTAAATGTTGATTAGTGTACATATAAAGTAAACATCTGATTAAAAGGGGATTCATTCCTCTATCCATCAGTAAGTTAAAAAGTTTAACATAATTTACTTTATCGAATGCTTTAGTCGCATCTAATAATAAAACGTAAACATCCGATTTATTCTGCTGGAAATAGTTCACAGTCTCCATTAACGCAACTGTACATTTAGCTGTAGAGCTTTGAGGTTTGAAACCAAACTGTAGATCACTTGTTTTAAGAGCATCAGAACTTGTTATCATTATAACCCAATCAAATATTTTCGACAGAGGGCTACTAAGAGCAATGGCTCGATAGTTGTCAGAATTATTTGCTGATTTCCTCTTGTTTTTTACCAGAGGTTGAATTGTTGATATATTAAAACCATCCGGGGTATATCCGTGTTATACCATTGCTGTGAATAGCAAAGAAAGAAAAACATGTAATTTGGTAGGTGCATGAATAAAGTGGTCGGTATATATAACGCCGTATCCATCACATTTGTTAATCTTAACATGATTAATGCCATTCAAAACATCATGCACCGTAATAGTATTTTCACCTTCGTTACAATGTGCATCTACTTTACTATGTATGTTTTGTAGCAATGACGTCATGTCTGCATCATTATAGGCTACTGAATTATATAAGTCCTCATACTTAGTAGCTGGTCACTGCAGTGTGGACTGCAGTGTTGACTGTGACCTTTCCTTTTGACGAAATAAAACCCACGTAACATTACACATCAATAACAATATTGACATGGCGATTTCTCTGGCCAAGAAATGTGTTTTCAAACATACTGTCAAACCATTAAGTTGAAAATACTACACAATCTATCACGATAGTGTCTTGGTATTATTAGAGCTGTATGACCAAAGTTTCTATCTATGCGATTTTAAAACTTCTCAAGAGTATATGACGCCGTTTCTTGAGTCAACGGTGTATATGTTAACGCAACGTATCTTTGCACGGTGTGTACGTGTTTTGTTCCAGTTTCGAAGACCAGTTCAGTGACAACGACGACCCCTGTCCCAGTCGATGGTAATTACGCGTGCAACTTCTATGCTTTAATACGTCAACGTTGAATCACTGCAGGTGCATCGACTCGTAGGTGCCGAGGTCCACTTGCCTCTTTCTGTCCTCACTCGTTTCTTTGGATCTATCGTTTGGGGCAGCATTTCAAAAACACGAAAGGAGTTACTGAGATTTATTTACTTATATCAGTGGACACATTCGATGGTGAGCCATTTTCCAGAGAACGCCACATGGAAGCGATCGCTACTGGGAAATTGTCGAATTAATGCAATGCCGTAATTTGTTCCTCATACCCGGTGTTCCGTATATCAATGGGCACACGGAACAGTGCAAGTCAACATACAGAGCGCCGATAGGCCATTGTAGTATGAAAATATAGAAACCACAATTTTGGGTAGGCACATTCAAACGATTTGGCAACATTGTAAAACGGAGGGATATAAAATTATAGTACCATATATATGGTTTCAATAAAAATAACAACTAATATTACAATTTACCCTTATTCTCGATTCCAAATATAAGTTGTACTTTCATGTGTGAAATTGACATTATTACAGATATTAAGCTTACTGGAATCGCCACGTTGGGAGGATTAACTTTCGGTGACGGTTACAATGATACCACCTCTAGCAAATACCGAACACTGAAAGATGGATTCTGCAAACAGGTATGTCATGGTTATTGGTCAAACCCATAACAAGACTGATGTATATGTTTCACAGTAGTGGCAGTGAATGTCATATATCTATAAAAAGAGTTAATAATATTGACATCCAAAACAAACAACCCTGGTTGCAAAAAGATAACAATATTGTCATCCAAAGCAAACAACCCTGATAACAAATCACTGCAGGTACCGTCATCGCAGGCCCTCTTGATTGTGCGTCTCTATCTCCCTCGCTCTTCTGCTCTTTCCCAGACACTCTGCTTTCAAAACCAACCTTCTCTAGTTGTATCTTGTCTACAGCCATGTTCCATGTACCATGTCTATTTCTAGATCAACAAAGTGTTGCGTGGAGGTAAACTTGCTCAGTCGTACAAGACTTGTAGCGTGACTGGCTTCAGGTACGTACAACCATCTTTACATCATTAACGAGTTGGTGTAGTTGTCTGATGCTTCGTGGAACAAAACGAAAGGAATTCAGTAACGTGAACAATTTGGAAGTATCGCAATAAAACGTTACAATCACTAGCTGATATGTTAATGGTTAGCACTGTCTTAACGTTTTATTTATGTTTGCTACACATATGAGACATTCCGCTTGTGAAGCTACTGTATTGTTGAGCATTATCTAGCTGCTGTCAGAAAGTAGCGTAACAATTCCTGCCGTTGTGTTCTAGCCCCGGCAGCGTGATTGTTCACTACGACCTGGTCGTGGTCCGGCCGCGCGGCGATATATACAAGAGTCTCGAAGTACAGCTGCTGGACGCGTTGAACGACGAATTAGAACGTCCAAACTCCCCCCTGCGCGGTTATTTGGACACTCTCAATGCGAACCTCACATTCGGTGATCTTGTGTTGATGACGACCCGTAAACCGATTATCACATCAAAGCTTTCCACATCCGGAACTACCACGACCACGGCTGTCACAGCCGCAGCTGCCAGTACTGAAAGACTCACGACAGTCACAACTGAACCTACTTCTGGAGCACCTACGTCTTCTTCCGGAACTACCAGAATAACTGGTGCCAGCAGTACTCCAATGGGTACCACTTCCGGAAGTACGACAGCCGGAAGTACCACATACATAAGTACAACTGCGGAAGCTACGAATACAGGAAGTACCACAGACGGGACCTCTCCAGCTACACCTGAGGTAGCCCCAAGTGTCACAACAGACACATCAGCGATAACAAGAGAGACGGCAACAACAGGTGACTGTTTGCCTACAATTTAGGTGAGAGGAATGGGAGGGAGAGAGGAGAGGGGATGATAAAGAAAGAAAGACAGACAGACAGACAGACAGAGACAGACAGACATACAGACAGACAGGCAGGCAGACAGGCAGGCAGACAGACAGGCAGGCAGGCAGGCAGGCAGGCAGGCAGGCAGGCAGGCAGGCAGGCAGGCAGGCAGGCAGGCAGGCAGGCAGGCAGGCAGGCAGGCAGGCAGGCAGGCAGGCAGGCAGGCAGGCAGGCAGGCAGGCAGGCAGACAGACAGACATGCAAGCACGCACGCACGTACGCACGCACGCACACGCACGCACGCACGCAGACAGACAGACAGACAGACAAACAATCAGTCAGTCATACAAACAGCCATACATACAGACAAACAGAGAGACAGACAGACAGAGAGATATGTGTAAGTTTATGATGCATAAGCCAAAAAGAGGCATTTTATTGTTATGTAAGACTAGAGTAGGGGGGGGACCAGATGGACCCCCCTAAGGACAAATGACGCGTTTATTCTTTTAATACTAATTTGATTGAACTTTTTAATGAGTTATGTGCGGGTGGGTTTTGTCCAACATATTGTGAAAGGAATTATTTTTAGACACATGGATATGAAGAAAAGCACACAAAAATGCAAATGGGTACCAATGGCCCATCTGACCCTGTACATTGGGGTCAAATGGGCCGGTCACCAAGAGTCGTTTATTTGTCAATTTATTTATCTTTATAATCTGCAATATCACCATAAGTACACTTCTGTACATTCTCTTACATTTAGTACATAGAATGAATCTTCGTTTTGGTTGTAACTGCAAATTCAAACGTTAAGGAGCGGTTGTGTGTCACTGTAAGATGGAATTATCTCCGTTCAAACTCAACTGTTAAAACAAACCAGGTCTAATCCGGTTTCTTTCGATAACACCGGGCCTGACGTCAAAGCTTTCTGATTGCTGCATTCAATTTAAAATGCCGCTACAACGTTGACCGTGGCACACGATGGGTATTGGCAACATCTCAGTTCCATGTTTGACCGCTTTGATTGTTTACGACATACATTTTTACAACGTTGACCCCCTATCGGTCTTCTAATTGTAACAGCGCATTGTCTTTAAACACATTGATTAACTAAAACAACTAACTATATGCCAGAAAAAGCA
Source organism: Escarpia spicata (assembly GCA_963995525.1). Lineage (NCBI taxonomy): Eukaryota > Metazoa > Annelida > Polychaeta > Sabellida > Siboglinidae > Escarpia > Escarpia spicata. The sequence goes on from OZ023214.1 coordinate 24,778,540, forward strand.
AACTTGAAAGGAAAATAAATTATGGTATGAACCGTTTTTATATGTGGGGTCAGATGGGCCACCCACTGACTGGGTATTGAATAATAAAAATATATATATATATAAGACGAATAATTCCCATAATTTTTGGTTTCAATGACCATGGTATTAGCAATAACCCTGGCCAATAGTGGCTATATTAAACCATTATGGAGCAGGTAATTTTTGAATGGAGTACCCCTACCCCTAAGTAATGACATTCAGGAAATGAGTTATAAGGAACATCTGTTGGTGGACTAACAGAAACATTTGTTATTTCTTGGATATGTAATAGATGCCGAAACGTATCGGATATAATCTACTCGGGGGCCCATCTGGCCCCACCCTACTACATGCGTGTGCGATAGCTAACGGTTGTTCCCTGTTCTGTAGGTGTCGACGCGTGTGCCAGTCAGCCGTGTCAGAACGGAGGCACGTGCATTAAAGAAGACGATGGATATCGGTGCGCCTGTCCGGAGTGTGGCTGTTCACAAGGTGGAACAACTTCAACCTGTGGACTGGGTACGTCTCGTGTGGAAGCCGCCATCAATGACTGGTTCACTTGTTAACGGGATAGTGACAGTGACGTCTGCATAAGTACCCCTACTCTATCTCATACAGAGTATCGACAAACTTATTCTTGGTTAAGAAAATCTAAATTGTAACTTCACGTTGTAATATGGTCGACATACTTGTATTTGTTTCCTCCCAGGCGACGCTATGTGTGCCAGTCAACCACCGTACGCGGCGCACCCATACAACTGTCACAAGTATGTACAATGTGCCAATTCGGCTGCGGCCCAAGTGCTTCCTTGTCAACCAGCTGAGTATGTCTTCGACCCAGAGAAAGGCAGTTGCGCCCCGTTCATTAATGTCACATGTGCTCAGTCCGTCAAACAAGGTAAGTTGCAAAATAGAATTGCTATTATAGACGACGACATGAATTATTATTAATACTATTGTACACATTTTTACGGGCACGTCTAATCAGTCAGTCAAACCTGTGATTGTACTTGGAGGCGTGGAAGTTATCATAAACACAACGATGGGCCGATATTGAATGACTTGGCACGTGTAAACGTATATTTATAGTTACTAAAATATGAAATGATAAACATTTGATCACGTATAAACCATCAACTATGCCCAGTCGATTTTGAAAGGATACACGCCCTGGTGTCGTTTTAGCACAGTGCAGCTGTCTTAAATAATCCAATTGTCAGTAAGCCTCTGTGTTCGATGTCTGTTGTAGAAACGACTACAGCTGCCGTAGCTACAACCACAGGTACGCACAATCCGCTCTACCAGAAACATGTTATTGTGAGTTAATGTTATGCAAATGTGAATGTCTAAATAGTTCATCAAATAAACTAAGACATCATTCCCAATATACATACAGTTAGATTGTATATTTATGACATTAATTTTGCCGTTCGTACTGGAACATCATGCAAACTTGTGTTACATGTACATAATTGTGTTACATATAAATAATTTTGTGTAATCATTTGATAAACTATTCTCAAACAAGCATGCCCATTCCAATTTGGTTGGTTCATGATCGGTGTCATTGTCAATGTTGCACAATGTGTTTTCATGGAATAGACCAAAATGAAATATGCCGCTTTCCCACGTGACAGTAGTGTTAGTTTGTCTACGTCACGGACGTTCTGCGTGTGTTGTAGGTGTCGATGCGTGTGCCAGTCAGCCGTGTCAGAACGGAGGCACGTGCATAAAAGAAGACGATGGATATCGGTGCGCCTGTCCGGAGTGTGGCTGTTCACAAGGTGGAACGACTTCAACCTGTGGACTGGGTACGTCTCGTGTGGAAGCCGCCATCAATGACTTGTTAACGGGATAGTGACAGTGACGTCTGCACAAGTAACTTCGCTCTATCTCATACAGAGTATCGATAAACTTACTCTTGGTTTAGAAAAACAAAATTGTACTTCATGTTGTAATATGGTCGACATACTTGTATTTGTTTCCTTCCAGGAGATGCTATGTGTGCCAGTCAACCACCGTACGCGGCGCACCCCTACAATTGTCATAAGTATGTACAATGTGCCAATTCGGCTGCGGCCCAAGTGCTTCCTTGTCAACCAACTGCGTACGTCTTCGACCCAGAGAAAGGCAGTTGCGCCCCGTTCATTAATGTCACATGTGCTCAGTCCGTCAAACAAGGTAAGTTGCAAAATAGAATTGCTATTATAGACGACGACATTAATTATTATTAATACTATTGTATACATTTTTACGGGCACGTCTAATCAGTCAGTCAAACCTGTGATGGTGCTTGGAAGCGTGGAAGTTATCATAAACACAACGATGGGCCGATTTTGAATGACTTGGCACGTGTAAACGTATATTTATAGTTACTAAAATATGAAATGATAAACATTTGATCACGTATAAACCATCAACTATGCCCAGTCGATGTTGAAAGGATACACGCCCTGGTGTCGTTTTAGCACAGTGCAGCTGTCTTAAATAATCCAATTGTCAGTAAGCCTCTGTGTTCGATGTCTGTTGTAGAAACGACTACAGCTGCCGTAGCTACAACCACAGGTACGCACAATCCGCTCTACCAGAAACATGTTATTGTGAGTTAATGTTATGCAAATGTGAATGTCTAAATAGTTCATCAAATAAACTAAGACAATCATTCCCAATATACATACAGTTAGATTGTATATTTATGACATTAATTTTGCCGTTCGTACTGGAACATCATGCAAACTTGTGTTACATGTACATAATTGTGTTACATATAAATAATGTTGTGTAATCATTTGATAAACTATTCTCAAACAAGCATGCCCATTCCAATTTGGTTGGTTCATGTTCGGTGTCATTGTCAATGTTGCACAATGTGTTTTCATGGAATAGACCAAAATGAAATATGCCGCTTTCCCACGTGACAGTAGTGTTAGTTTGTCTACGTCACGGACGTTCTGCGTGTGTTGTAGGTGTCGATGTGTGTGCCAGTCAGCCGTGTCAGAACGGAGGCACGTGCATAAAAGAAGACGATGGATATCGGTGCGCCTGTCCGGAGTGTGGCTGTTCACAAGGTGGAACGACTTCAACCTGTGGACTGGGTACGTCTCGTGTGGAAGCCGCCATCAATGACTTGTTAACGGGATAGTGACAGTGACGTCTGCACAAGTAACTTCGCTCTATCTCATACAGAGTATCGATAAACTTACTCTTGGTTTAGAAAAACAAAATTGTACTTCATGTTGTAATATGGTCGACATACTTGTATTTGTTTCCTTCCAGGAGATGCTATGTGTGCCAGTCAACCACCGTACGCGGCGCACCCCTACAATTGTCATAAGTATGTACAATGTGCCAATTCGGCTGCGGCCCAAGTGCTTCCTTGTCAACCAACTGCGTACGTCTTCGACCCAGAGAAAGGCAGTTGCGCCCCGTTCATTAATGTCACATGTGCTCAGTCCGTCAAACAACGTAAGTTGCAAAATAGAATTGCTATTATAGACGACGACATGAATTATTATTAATACTATTGTACACATTTTTACGGGCACGTCTAATCAGTCAGTCAAACCTGTGATTGTACTTGGAGGCGTGGAAGTTATCATAAACACAACGATGGGCCGATATTGAATGACTTGGCACGTGTAAACGTATATTTATAGTTACTAAAATATGAAATGATAAACATTTGATCACGTATAAACCATCAACTATGCCCAGTCGATTTTGAAAGGATACACGCCCTGGTGTCGTTTTAGCACAGTGCAGCTGTCTTAAATAATCCAATTGTCAGTAAGCCTCTGTGTTCGATGTCTGTTGTAGAAACGACTACAGCTGCCGTAGCTACAACCACAGGTACGCACAATCCGCTCTACCAGAAACATGTTATTGTGAGTTAATGTTATGCAAATGTGAATGTCTAAATAGTTCATCAAATAAACTAAGACAATCATTCCCAATATACATACAGTTAGATTGTATATTTATGACATTAATTTTGCCGTTCGTACTGGAACATCATGCAAACTTGTGTTACATGTACATAATTGTGTTACATATAAATAATTTTGTGTAATCATTTGATAAACTATTCTCAAACAAGCATGCCCATTCCAATTTGGTTGGTTCATGATCGGTGTCATTGTCAATGTTGCACAATGTGTTTTCATGGAATAGACCAAAATGAAATATGCCGCTTTCCCACGTGACAGTAGTGTTAATTTGTCTACGTCACGGACGTTCTGCGTGTGTTGTAGGTGTCGATGCGTGTGCCAGTCAGCCGTGTCAGAACGGAGGCACGTGCATAAAAGAAGACGATGGATATCGGTGCGCCTGTCCGGAGTGTGGCTGTTCACAAGGTGGAACGACTTCAACCTGTGGACTGGGTACGTCTCGTGTGGAAGCCGCCATCAATGACTTGTTAACGGGATAGTGACAGTGACGTCTGCACAAGTAACTTCGCTCTATCTCATACAGAGTATCGATAAACTTACTCTTGGTTTAGAAAAACAAAATTGTACTTCATGTTGTAATATGGTCGACATACTTGTATTTGTTTCCTTCCAGGAGATGCTATGTGTGCCAGTCAACCACCGTACGCGGCGCACCCCTACAATTGTCATAAGTATGTACAATGTGCCAATTCGGCTGCGGCCCAAGTGCTTCCTTGTCAACCAACTGCGTACGTCTTCGACCCAGAGAAAGGCAGTTGCGCCCCGTTCATTAATGTCACATGTGCTCAGTCCGTCAAACAAGGTAAGTTGCAAAATAGAATTGCTATTATAGACGACGACATTAATTATTATTAATACTATTGTATACATTTTTACGGGCACGTCTAATCAGTCAGTCAAACCTGTGATGGTGCTTGGAAGCGTGGAAGTTATCATAAACACAACGATGGGCCGATTTTGAATGACTTGGCACGTGTAAACGTATATTTATAGTTACTAAAATATGAAATGATAAACATTTGATCACGTATAAACCATCAACTATGCCCAGTCGATTTTGAAAGGATACACGCCCTGGTGTCGTTTTAGCACAGTGCAGCTGTCTTAAATAATCCAATTGTCAGTAAGCCTCTGTGTTCGATGTCTGTTGTAGAAACGACTACAGCTGCCGTAGCTACAACCACAGGTACGCACAATCCGCTCTACCAGAAACATGTTATTGTGAGTTAATGTTATGCAAATGTGAATGTCTAAATAGTTCATCAAATAAACTAAGACAATCATTCCCAATATACATACAGTTAGATTGTATATTTATGACATTAATTTTGCCGTTCGTACTGGAACATCATGCAAACTTGTGTTACATGTACATAATTGTGTTACATATAAATAATTTTGTGTAATCATTTGATAAACTATTCTCAAACAAGCATGCCCATTCCAATTTGGTTGGTTCATGATCGGTGTCATTGTCAATGTTGCACAATGTGTTTTCATGGAATAGACCAAAATGAAATATGCCGCTTTCCCACGTGACAGTAGTGTTAGTTTGTCTACGTCACGGACGTTCTGCGTGTGTTGTAGGTGTCGATGCGTGTGCCAGTCAGCCGTGTCAGAACGGAGGCACGTGCTTAAAAGAAGACGATGGATATCGGTGCGCCTGTCCGGAGTGTGGCTGTTCACAAGGTGGAACGACTTCAACCTGTGGACTGGGTACGTCTCGTGTGGAAGCCGCCATCAATGACTTGTTAACGGGATAGTGACAGTGACGTCTGCACAAGTAACTTCGCTCTATCTCATACAGAGTATCGATAAACTTACTCTTGGTTTAGAAAAACAAAATTGTACTTCATGTTGTAATATGGTCGACATACTTGTATTTGTTTCCTTCCAGGAGATGCTATGTGTGCCAGTCAACCACCGTACGCGGCGCACCCCTACAATTGTCATAAGTATGTACAATGTGCCAATTCGGCTGCGGCCCAAGTGCTTCCTTGTCAACCAACTGCGTACGTCTTCGACCCAGAGAAAGGCAGTTGCGCCCCGTTCATTAATGTCACATGTGCTCAGTCCGTCAAACAACGTAAGTTGCAAAATAGAATTGCTATTATAGACGACGACATGAATTATTATTAATACTATTGTACACATTTTTACGGGCACGTCTAATCAGTCAGTCAAACCTGTGATTGTACTTGGAGGCGTGGAAGTTATCATAAACACAACGATGGGCCGATATTGAATGACTTGGCACGTGTAAACGTATATTTATAGTTACTAAAATATGAAATGATAAACATTTGATCACGTATAAACCATCAACTATGCCCAGTCGATTTTGAAAGGATACACGCCCTGGTGTCGTTTTAGCACAGTGCAGCTGTCTTAAATAATCCAATTGTCAGTAAGCCTCTGTGTTCGATGTCTGTTGTAGAAACGACTACAGCTGCCGTAGCTACAACCACAGGTACGCACAATCCGCTCTACCAGAAACATGTTATTGTGAGTTAATGTTATGCAAATGTGAATGTCTAAATAGTTCATCAAATAAACTAAGACAATCATTCCCAATATACATACAGTTAGATTGTATATTTATGACATTAATTTTGCCGTTCGTACTGGAACATCATGCAAACTTGTGTTACATGTACATAATTGTGTTACATATAAATAATGTTGTGTAATCATTTGATAAACTATTCTCAAACAAGCATGCCCATTCCAATTTGGTTGGTTCATGATCGGTGTCATTGTCAATGTTGCACAATGTGTTTTCATGGAATAGACCAAAATGAAATATGCCGCTTTCCCACGTGACAGTAGTGTTAGTTTGTCTACGTCACGGACGTTCTGCGTGTGTTGTAGGTGTCGACGCGTGTGCCAGTCAGCCGTGTCAGAACGGAGGCACGTGCATAAAAGAAGACGACGGATATCGGTGCGCCTGTCCGGAGTGTGGCTGTTCACAAGGTGGAACGACTTCAACCTGTGGACTGGGTACGTCTCGTGTGGAAGCCGCCATCAATGACTTGTTAACGGGATAGTGACAGTGACGTCTGCACAAGTAACTTCGCTCTATCTCATACAGAGTATCGATAAACTTACTCTTGGTTTAGAAAAACAAAATTGTACTTCATGTTGTAATATGGTCGACATACTTGTATTTGTTTCCTTCCAGGAGATGCTATGTGTGCCAGTCAACCACCGTACGCGGCGCACCCCTACAATTGTCATAAGTATGTACAATGTGCCAATTCGGCTGCGGCCCAAGTGCTTCCTTGTCAACCAACTGCGTACGTCTTCGACCCAGAGAAAGGCAGTTGCGCCCCGTTCATTAATGTCACATGTGCTCAGTCCGTCAAACAACGTAAGTTGCAAAATAGAATTGCTATTATAGACGACGACATGAATTATTATTAATACTATTGTACACATTTTTACGGGCACGTCTAATCAGTCAGTCAAACCTGTGATTGTACTTGGAGGCGTGGAAGTTATCATAAACACAACGATGGGCCGATATTGAATGACTTGGCACGTGTAAACGTATATTTATAGTTACTAAAATATGAAATGATAAACATTTGATCACGTATAAACCATCAACTATGCCCAGTCGATTTTGAAAGGATACACGCCCTGGTGTCGTTTTAGCACAGTGCAGCTGTCTTAAATAATCCAATTGTCAGTAAGCCTCTGTGTTCGATGTCTGTTGTAGAAACGACTACAGCTGCCGTAGCTACAACCACAGGTACGCACAATCCGCTCTACCAGAAACATGTTATTGTGAGTTAATGTTATGCAAATGTGAATGTCTAAATAGTTCATCAAATAAACTAAGACAATCATTCCCAATATACATACAGTTAGATTGTATATTTATGACATTAATTTTGCCGTTCGTACTGGAACATCATGCAAACTTGTGTTACATGTACATAATTGTGTTACATATAAATAATGTTGTGTAATCATTTGATAAACTATTCTCAAACAAGCATGCCCATTCCAATTTGGTTGGTTCATGATCGGTGTCATTGTCAATGTTGCACAATGTGTTTTCATGGAATAGACCAAAATGAAATATGCCGCTTTCCCACGTGACAGTAGTGTTAGTTTGTCTACGTCACGGACGTTCTGCGTGTGTTGTAGGTGTCGACGCGTGTGCCAGTCAGCCGTGTCAGAACGGAGGCACGTGCATAAAAGAAGACGACGGATATCGGTGCGCCTGTCCGGAGTGTGGCTGTTCACAAGGTGGAACGACTGCAACCTGTGGACTGGGTACGTCTCGTGTGGAAGCCGCCATCAATGACTTGTTAACGGGATAGTGACAGTGACGTCTGCACAAGTAACTCCGCTCTATCTCATACAGAGTATCGATAAACTTACCCTTGGTTTAGAAAATCAAAATTGTATCTTCATGTTGTAATATGGTCGACATACTTGTATTTGTTTCCTTCCAGGAGATGCTATGTGTGCCAGTCAACCACCGTACGCGGCGCACCCCTACAATTGTCACAAGTATGTACAATGTGCCAATTCGGCTGCGGCCCAAGTGCTTCCTTGTCAACCAGCTGAGTATGTCTTCGACCCAGAGAAAGGCAGCTGCGCCCCGTTCGTTAATGTCACCTGTGCCTAGCCCGACAAACACGGTAAGTTGCAGCCTAAATATTATCATTAAACTATTAAAACCACTCCCTCAATTAGATCTGTTGCTCCTCATGTTTAGACTAATTTAAAAAAATGGATCTAATATTCACTATATAGGATATGCTAGTTAGTGGGTGTACATTTTGTTTTCATTTCGCTTTGTTAACATTAAAAGGCACAATATTAATTTCGCTCGGTTAGTGACAGGATTGATTATTTTCCAAGTAGGTCGAGAGTCACCTTGACTATTGAACAGTTTGTGTAAAGTAGTATTTGTTTTGTGCAAGCTTGTAAGCATTAGTACGAGTTTCCATCGATATTGGTACGTTCTTCATTGTCTTTTCTCGTTTCACTCAGAGTGAGTGTTTAAGTTGTATTTTTCTTTCTTGTCTCTCTCGTTTGATCTACTTGGCGGGCTGCTTTCACTGGGCAATTGTATCCCAATGAGGTTGTCCTCTGTATTTTCGCAAAGAATATCATATTTATTTGTGAGTTCACTGATGAATTTCCTTTGTACGTTGTCGCCACTTTTTGCATCTCCCATCGGCAATCAGTCTAGCAGATGGTGTTTGCTTTAGTGCACTGAGACCCAGTCTAATGATAGCTGATTAGCTGGTTTTGTGGCCTGAGCCAACTGATTTGAAAGAGCTATATACGCGGCTGCATCTCTGAAACTGTTGATCCATTTTCTCCTGATAAGATTATGATGTAGCTGCGATTTACCTCCATTTGGGTACTGGAATTTCATAGTTTGCCTTTTGAGAAAAAGTATTTGCTGGTAGCATGTTGTTTTCCTGGATAAATTCCAGTAACTGATGTCCATTTCTGTTTGCCTCATTGTTGTAGGAGTGTTTTACCACATTGTTTCCAAGCGTTTCATTGAAATCTTCACTTACAACTACAACAGTGTGTCTAGGGATATTGTTAATTATGTTTTGCATATGTATGTAGAAGTGATTTACGTCGTTTTGTCATTTACATTGGTAGGATTATACAGCTGATAAAGTAACTTGTGGATTGCCAGTAAATGAGGCGATGATGGTTCTAGGACAGCAGTTCCTAATCTTTTCCCCGCGTATACCCTGTGGTCTGAGACGATCGTCAGTGTACCCCCGTCATTTTAACATAAAAGACTCCATACAAACAATATTCTACATTCGGTCCAACGATAATCTTTTAATTAGATATACGAAAGAGAAAGCAGAATTTATAATAAAAAATGAAAAAAGTAGAGGAATGATCTACCTTTTAAAAATCAGGTACTCAATTCGATAAGTAGTTTTGGACAGGCAGATTTGGAGGTCATCCGTCACGCAGAGGCGGACTCGAAGTTTGATCTTTGTGCAGAATAACGCAGAGAATCCGTTTTCACTTAAATACGTGGACGGAAAGTCATACAGAGTCGGATACGACTCGCCCATCGCAGAGAAGAACTCCGCCAGGAGATATTCAAGCGCATCATGGGAAACAGTGGAGTATATTACAAAGACCAAACAGTCCTCCTAACTTGCATGCCGTCTGCTAGGAAACTGCTCTTCCACGCTGGACGGATCTCAGAGCAAATTTGCATCTTTCTCACGGGAAGTTAGTTTGGAATGCTATTTGGCAATAACGACAGGTACTTGCGCCTTCATAAGTTGCCCCAAAGTTTCATTTAACATTTTCTTCATCATCAAACGCTGCGCTGAAATGATCAGACAGCTGCACAATGAATAGTTATACTTCAAGTAAGCCAGCATCAAGACATAACCTTTTCCCAATAGTTTCTCAACGAATTTGCAAGACTTTTCTTTATAGTCGTGGTCAAACAATTCAGCGATCTCATCGTTTAGCCATTTCTCTTTAGTTCCATGTTCTCCAAGACCGCGGTGTGGAAGAGCGGCTTCTCTTGGTCCGCATGAAACCCTTGGCAAACGCAGAGTCGAGTACTGAGAACGCTGGATTTAGTGGTGATACCATCTTGACAATATAATTGTGGTATATGAGTGAAGAGGATAATCAGACTGGATGGTTCAAATGGGTGATATTTTACTTACACAGTGGATTAAACTAACAGCATAAAATGTACAAACGAAGAAGAAGCGGTAGGAGATATGCCGTTTTTAGACACATTACTAGTCAGAAAAGAATCGGGGGAGGTGAAACTTCTGATCTTCCGAAAGAGTACCCATACGGATCAATATCAAAATTTCTCCTCACATCATCCATTACACCAAAAGATGGGAGTAATCCGTACGTTAGTAAACATATGTGAAACGCTTGTCACAGAGGAGGAAGATGAACGCAAATAAAGATAATACATCAAAGAAGTCCGAAAGAGTTGCGTATCGCGGATATCTACAGAGAAAGATTAAACAAAAGAATGAAGCCAACATCAGTAAGAAGATTGTGGAAAAGGCAAGGGCAAAGGCGCGGTGCTGCGTATGTCCAAAGATTATCAGAAAACACATCACGGACCATGAAGAAATATAAGGTGAACACAGCAATGAAACCTCACAACACCATCAAGATGTCACTGGTAAGACCAAAAGACAAAGTGGAACCACACAAGATGTGTGAAGGAGTGTACGCTATACCATGTAAGAACTGCAATGCCACATACGTCGGATAAACTAAACGCACACTTGGAACCCGCAACAGAGAACACAGAGAAGACGCAGACAAAGTATCAACAAACAAACCTTACACCAGAAACAACAGAAACACATCGGAAAAGGAGATGAACAAACCAGCCATCACAGACCACATGATACAGCAAAATCACATAGTAGACTGGGAGGGGCAAATTTGTAGACAGTGAGTCGGACTGGAGGACAAGAGGCATCGAAGAAGCGATCTGGTTTAGAAAACCAAGAACAGCATGAATCGAGACGTAGGACTGTACTGGCTCTCACATATCTATGACGATCTTTTGAAGAGCCACCCACTGCGCAGCCGTGGGGGGCACACACCTGAGTGACTACGTCTGCGCTGAAGGACTACCGTGTCGTCATCTAGCGGTAGCCGACTGAGGAAGACTGCTGAAAGCAGCCGAAACGTCACAGGAACAAAAGGTAAACTGACTGTGAAATAAGAAAAAATATTACTCATAATCAAGGTATGCTCTTAGTTCTGGCGGGACTACCTCTGAATCGAGAACTTATCGACGGATCACGCAAAGGAGTATTTTTGAATGGTGAAACATACACCTCCTTCATTCATTCGGGGAAGAAACTGCTAAGCATGACCGGTGTGAGGTTGCAAATGGACTTCAGTGGTAAATGGAACTGGAACTGTTGATGTGTCTAGTGATTTAAACATTATAAACGTGGTTTACTGATGGTTATAAATAAGGAATGTACTATATCGAAAGGCAAAATTGTGCCAAGAAAATTGTCAAAACAATGTTAATAATCGTACAAAATACTGAATTGGCCATTATTGATTTAGATTGGGAACCGCTGTTCTAGGAGATATCTTCTCAATATTTTCCAAAGATCTAATTGTTGCGGGACTAAGTATGAATCCAACTCCATCAACAGTCGAAACAATTGTAAGTTTGGCTGCAGACGATGATTAATATTGCCAGTTTTGTTTCGAATATTTGGTACTTATGGTAATTATACAAAGGGAAATATATATATATATATATTACGTGTGTGTGTGTGTGTGTGTGTGTGCGTGTGTGCGAGTGTGCGTGTGTGTAATGTGGTGCAGTTAACGGTGAGTTTGTGTATTGTGTCTAGACTAGACTCGTGGATCGGGTTTGGAAACGGAAGGCACATACCGGACGCAAAGAACTGTGCCATGTCGCCCCGCAGATGTCGCAGAGAGGACGCGCCATATTGAAGGCACTTAACTGCAACAAGTAATCGCTGCCTTTTGCCGTCTGTTTGTCGGGTCACAATGGTCAGGCTGCTTCGGTCAACTACATACATACCATCAGCCGAAGTGAACGGCACCAGCTTGTCAAATAATGGCTCATAGTGACAGATACACAACTTCGTGAATAACTGGTGAACGTAATCTGATGAGATAAATGTGTAATAAATATATGTGATATGCTTTGTAAGCCCAAGGTTGAATTATTGGAGTAATGTATTGAACACATATATATATATATATAGACAGACAGACAGACACACGCGCGCGCGCGCGCGCACACACACACACACACACACACACACACACACACGCACACACACACACACACACACACACACACACACGCACACACACACACACATACCTTAGTAGATAACGTTATAAAACTATCGGTTTTAGAGTGTGCATGCACAGTTTGTCGCTTCTGTAAAATAGTGTGACGTTTAAACAAATACCTTTCTCACATAAAAAACGTATTCTAAACAATGATACAGCAGTTATAGCCACTGCTTAGTATCTTTATAATGTAAACTATTACGAGATCCGCAAAAAAACATCGCAAATTACAGCATTGAACACTGTTCATGAGACGAGATCTCTTTAGAAGCGTTATGTCCTCCGTAATACCAGTGGCCTGTGGGGAGGAAGCACACACAATGTACACTATTTTATTAATTATACCATGTTGATCATTGCATATTACGTGTTGATAAAACTCTAGTACGTTTGCGTGTTTCCAACACGATGGTTGCAGTACAAATGCGCTTGTATATTACAGGGTCTATGCAGTTTAAATAAATATATAACACACACCCTTTCTTGATTCAATTTGAGATGGGAACGGAATCCGAATGATCGTTGTTGCAATTAATTTACTGCTGCTGACATCGAAGAGCTGCTGTTGACTGTTCTTTGTAACCTTTGGAGGCCAACAGTGTCTGGTAAGAATTGTGGACAGTGTGAACGATCTTCCTGAGGGTAATGTATATCCCTCAAAGAGATTTGAGTGTTCTACTTTGCACTTTTCTTGTATCTGAACATTGATCAGCAAAATACCATCCCAGCGTGTCTGTGTTGGTCTGATGTACACACTGGCTCTGATAGAAAATGTCTTCGTCATTGGTTAAAAATAGACTGTTTAGGAAGAGACGTGCCAGAATGTATGGATCCAGAATGTTGCCTTTTTCCAACGTCACATTTATAATTAGGTGACCTCTGTCATGCTTTGCCTCTCAAACAATCTTTTCATAAAGTAATGCATGTTTACTGCATTACTAGTGCGACATGACATACGGCGTTCTTGAATAACGTTGTCTTATGTTTTTTTTAAAGAAAACATATTTTGGCCAGAATGTCAACAAAATATACGACAGAATATTAGAACGCAGTTTGGCATCCATTTTTGTGATTTGACCGACCTAGGCCGTTGGTCACATGATTGATAGGTCAAATTTGACGCTGTCAGTAGTATGTAAACGAGGCAACGGCTCGCCCCGCCCCCTTTTAGGCCTCGCTCTATGCATAAAAAACGTCCTTATCTTTTTCGGGAACATACTTATAAAAAAAAGATCAAAGGGTTTTGGTGACACTAAACGTTTTCGGGAACATACTTATAAAAAACGTGATTGATGGCCTGTCACTTTTGATTGATTACCCTCCCCCTTGAGGCGCCACCTAGCGGTTATCCCAGTGATTAATTTAGCCCTAGCGGTCAACGTAGGACCTACCGAATATAGCGTCCTTAGTTACGTCGCCACCTAGCGGTTATCCCAGTGATTAATTTAGCCCTAGCGGTCAACGTAGGATCTATCGATATATATATATATATATATATATATATATATATGCTTATGTAAGCCTTTATATAAACGGTTATAGCTAAAACCACTGTGGTTATAACGGCGCTCTAAACCCATTGCGTAATCCCGCTGTAGCAGCAGCAGCAGCAGCGGAGCAGCCGTGGCCTATGATCTGGCGGCCTAGTTTATAAATATAGCCGTGCGGCTAGCCGGAGCTGTAACGGCGTTAATTTCAGCCGTACAGCTGGCGCTGTCAAACCGAAACGAATTGCATGCATGTATTTAGCGATGAAACGTTTAAAATCTGTACTCGGCGGCCTGTTAAGGCGGGCTGGTTATGTGCGGTGGATAGAATAGCGATGAAAATGTGTACTCAGTGGCCTGGTAAGGCAGGATGCTTATGTGCGATGGATATAGACGAATGGGAAGCAACACGGTGTAAGTAATAAATTATTTTTATTAAATTAGAAATCACGGTGGCGTGAGAACTGCGGCCAGGCCTTTGTAGCGCGAGAACCCCTTCCGAGTCTACTGAGCTGCAGGAGTCGCGCGGCTCGTGAATTGTCAGAGTCAAACCGCCGCTCTAACATGGTAGAACGTCCGGCTGGTATCAAAGGCGCGTTAAAACCGCGACGTTCATACAGGTCGTCAGGGGGAATTGGTGTACGCCACAATCCGTTATGTCCTCGTATGAGGAATGACGAGGTAAGTCCACCCGGGTCGTAGTCGTCGTCGTCGGAACTGTCAGGTGTCGATGCCTGGAGGTAGGCGGGCGACGTGCTGCTGACAGTCGTCGGTGGCTGGCTGCGTGGCATCGGGCGGACGATACACACAGGCTTGTCGGTTAGCGTTCCCCGTGTAGGCAGGTGGATTCTGTGAAATATGAATAATGCATGTGAATAATGAGGAGGCTCCCAAGAACTAAATCACAACATGCCTGATATATATATATATATATGAGGCTCCCAATCACTATTATAAAAGTAATTAATAAAGAATATAAATAATATTAAAAAGTAATTAATTAAATTAAAACTTACAGATAGGATAAAAGACGACTTACCGCTGTACTAGATAATAATCAATAAATAATAAATAAATAAAATAAAACAAAAAACGTACCGCTATTCTTTCGCGGCGGAAGGCTCTTTTGCAGACGTTGTGCAGGAAGCTCTGATGGTATGAAAATGAGCAACGACCGTTGCATTATTTCCTAAAGTCAGTTATGCGTTAAGCGCGCACGCGCGAAAGCGACGTAAAAACATTGAATGCAAAGAGATCGAAATAGCAATAAACGAAAATCTAAATGCATGAAATGAAGCGTTGTATAAGCTTAGGTAGGGCTCGAGCATCTTGTGGTGTATTAATATTATAGAAATTCGATGTAAAAGTCACATTTGACAACGAATGTACTAAAGCGACCGCTGATTTTTTTCCTGAAGCGAATAACTAGAAACCGAATGGTGACGCAAAACAGCTGCGGCGTGTGACGTTAATTGGGCGATAGCTTATCGCGATCGGAATGTGAAGCTAGAACAATGCCATTTCAAAAACAATACACGAACTACTAAAAACATGAATTTAAGCGTTGTATAAGATCAGTGGGGAATAGGGATTTGTGTAGTGCCATTATATTATTGAAATTCGATGTAAATAAACGTTTGTCAACGAACGCACTACATGACCGTTCATTTTTTTCCGAAAGCAAAAGACATCGGAGACTAGTCAGTTATGCGTTAGAACGCATGCGCGAAATGTTGTAATAGAACCGTAGACTAGGGCGTTATCCGTAAGTGCGCATGCGCCATATGCTGTGAGGGTATAAAGCGATTGAAAAATTGCTATTAGTGTATAACGCAAGTGGTCTAACTATTACAGCTGCAGCAGACGTCCTCCCCGCCGCAACAATGGCCGACGCTACCGAGATGACACCGAAAAAAAGGCTAAGACAATACGCAAGCAGGCGTCCAAGGTGACTGGAGGCCAGCAGGCATCGACGTCAGCCGGAGCAGCTGGGACAACTCCCGCTGCTAAGCGCCCCGTGGTGGTTCTCGCGCCGTCGTTATGCGTTAGTGCGCATGCGCGAAATGTTGTAATAGAACTGTAGAATTAAGTGACGAGGCCCTTCGTGATACTGTGCTGGAGTTAGCCGGCCCGAAAGTGGAGCTCAGTGTGCGTAAGACGACTTGGCAAGGAGAGGCGTCTTATACGGTGCGCACACTGAAGAGATACGACGACGACGCCGATGATGACTAATGTGTTTCTTGTGTTGTTTGTGTAGGAGTCCCCGCTGCTGGTAGCGTTGGTGACGCGTAAACCGACAAGTGACGAGGCTGCGCGCCTACTAGCCGAGATAGTCGACAATTACATAATGGTATGGTGCTCACATTACGAAGCGAACTTATTTAAAGCATGACATTTTTTTCCTGTAGGAGGTGCGTCGCGTACTGCTGGACATGTTAGCGAACAACGAAAGGATGCGTGCAAGGTATGCGGAGGTTGCCTCGTTCGTACAAACACTGCTGGACCGGGGAGTGTCGGATAGTGAGATGAAAGATGCTGCGCTGCTGGCCCGGGTTGATAAAAAAAGAGGCGGACTAATCATAATAATGTGTGTTTGTAGAGGGCACAGCAGTTTGAACGTGAAAACGCCGCTGAGGTTGCCGCGTTCGAAAGAATACTACTGAACTACGACAATGCGGTGCGTGCAAAGTATGCGGAAGTGTTAGTACAAACACCGATGGACCGGGAACAGTGAGAATGCTGCAGCGGACTAATTATAATGTATGTTTGTAGGCGGCACGCACCATGTATGTGCGTAGACGCTTTGCTGACGCCGAACGTGCTTTGTGCTGTAGGGGTGCGTGCGTGTCGATAACGAGTTGGACGTTATCATCGAGGAGGCCCTTGGTGTGCGAACCCCATCGCCGGCTTACGAAAGTCTGTACCAGTTGGCGCCCCCGTACGTGCATATGGTCGGCTATCGTGCGGATCGGCAGACTCGTGTGTACACACAGCGCTACGACAACGTGTCCGACCTCGTCACGCATCACTTCAACGCCGTGTTGGAGACGTGTCTACATCGATCGCTGATACCGACCTTCACGCGTGTCGTGCAGCTACTGCACGCTAAGGCGAGCGGATAGTAGCAACCGGGGCGTGCGGGGGAAATGTATCTGGTCCAGTTCGTGTCGAGGGGCCAGTCACCCCCATACACATATAACATATAGACGGAAGGTTGGGACTATGACAATGTCCAGTCACCCCCATACACATATAACATATAGACGGAAGGTTGGGACTCTGACAGTGTCCAGTCGCCCCCATACAACTATAACATATAGACGCAAGGTTGGGACTCTGACTGGGTCCAGTCGCCCCCATACAACTATAACATATAGACTCAAAGTTGGGACTCTGACTGGGTCCAGTCTCCACCATACACATATAACGTATAGACAGAAGGTTGGGACTTTGACAGGGACCAGTTACCCCCATACACATATAACATATAGACGAAAAGTTTGGACTCTGACAGTGTCCAGTTACCTCTCATACACATATAACATATAGACGGAAAAAGGTCGATACTCTGACAGTGCCCAGTCACCCCCATACACATATAACATATAGACGGAAGGTTGGGACTCTGACAGTGTCCAATCACCCCAATACACATATAACATATAGACGGAAGGTTGGGACTCTGACTGGGTCCAGTCTCCCCCATACACATATTACATATAGACGGAAGATTGGGACTCTGACAGGGCCCAGTCACCCCAATACACATATAACATATAGACGGAAGGTTGGGACTCTGACAGGGCCCAGGGTGGTGGTACGGACACGCGCAGTGGTGTGTTGGGGGTGGGGGTTGGTGGTGGGTGCTTTCGAACACCTAGTGTTGTGTTTTGTTAAGTAACTCGGAAAAGGAACGTACATTTTCAACATTTTATTAACAGTGGTGTACGTGGGGGTGATGGGTGCTTTCGAACACCTAGTGTTGTGTATGTGTGTGTGTGTGTTTTGTTAAGTAACTCGGAAACGGAAAGTACATTTTCAACGTTTTATTAAGCGTATCGTACAACGTAAAGCGAATTTATTAAAACAAGCGCGACAAAGCAAATCAGCAGTAATGTTCAAGTGCAAATACACATACGGACAGAAGGTTAGGACTCTGTGTTGTGTGTGTGTGTGTGTGTGTGTGTGTTTTGTTAAGTAAATCGGAAACGGAACGTACATTTTCAACGTTTTATTAAGCGTATCGTACAACGTAAAGCGAATTTATTAAAACAAGCGCGACAAAGCAAATCAGCAGTAATGTTCAAGTGCAAATAAGCAGTAATGTTCAAGTGTTCATTCAGATTAGAGACCACTTCGGCACTGGATGTACACATTGACGGCCGATTCCAGTAGAGCGCGGTTGACGAAGTCGCGCCAGTCCGTGCCTAGTAGCCAGTCCGACACGAACTGGACCAGATACATTTCCCCCGCACGCCCCGGTTGCTGCTGTCCGCTCGCCTTAGCGTGCAGTAGCTGCACGACACGCGTGAAGGTCGGTATCAGCGATCGATGTAGACACGTCACCAACACGGTGTTGAAGTGATGCGTGACGAGGTCGGACACGTTGTCGTAGCGCTGTGTGTAAACACGAGTCGGCCGATCCGCACGATAGCCGACCATATGCACGTACGGGGGCGCCAACTGGTACAGACTTTCGTAAGCCGGCGGTGGGGTTCGCACACCAAGGGCCTCCTCGATGATAACGTCCAACTCGTTATCGACACGTACGCACCCCTACAGCACAAAGCACGTTCGGCGTCAGCAAAGCGTCTACGCACATACATGGTGCGTGCCGCCTACAAACATACATTATAATTAGTCCGCAGCAGCATTCTCACTGTTCCCGGTCCATCGGTGTTTGTACTAACACTTCCGCATACTTTGCACGCACCGCATTGTCGTAGTTCAGTAGTATTCTTTCGAACGCGGCAACCTCAGCGGCGTTTTCACGTTCAAACTGCTGTGCCCTCTACAAACACACATTATTATGATTAGTCCGCCTCTTTTTTATCAACCCGGGCCAGCAGCGCAGCATCTTTCATCTCACTATCCGACACTCCCCGGTCCAGCAGTGTTTGTACGAACGAGGCAACCTCCGCATACCTTGCACGCATCCTTTCGTTGTTCGCTAACATGTCCAGCAGTACGCGACGCACCTCCTACAGGAAAAAATATCATGATTTAATTAAGTTCGCTTCGTAATGTGAGCACCATGCCATTATGTAATTTTCGGCTATCTCGGCTAGTAGGCGCGCAGCCTCGTCACTTGTCGGTTTACGCGTCACCAACGCTACCAGCAGCGGGGACTCCTACACAAACAACACAAGAAACACATTAGTCATCATCGGCGTCGTCGTCGTATCTCTTCAGTGTGCGCACCGTATAAGACGCCTCTCCTTGCCAAGTCGTCTTACGCACACTGAGCTCCACTTTCGGGCCGGCTAACTCCAGCACAGTATCACGAAGGGCCTCGTCACTTAATTCTACAGTTCTATTACAACATTTCGCGCATGCGCACTAACGCATAACGACGGCGCGAGAACCACCACGGCGCGCTTAGCAGCGGGAGTTGTCCCAGCTGCTCCGGCTGACGTCGATGCCTGCTGGCCTCCAGTCACCTTGGACGCCTGCTTGCGTATTGTCTTAGCCTTTTTTTTTCGGTGTCATCTCGGTAGCGTCGGCCATTGTTGCGGCGGGGAGGACGTCTGCTGCAGCTGTAATAGTTAGACCACTTGCGTTATACACTAATAGCAGTTTTTCAATCGCTTTATACCCTCATAGCATATGGCGCATGCGCACTTACGGATAACGCCCTAGTCTACGGTTCTATTACAACATTTCGCGCATGCGTTCTAACGCATAACTGACTAGTCTCCGATGTCTTTTGCATACGGAAAAAAATGAACGGTCATGTAGTGCGTTCGTTGACAAACGTTTATTTACATCGAATTTCAATAATATAATGGCACTACACAAATCCCTATTCCCCACTGATCTTATACAACGCTTAAATTCATGTTTTTAGTAGTTCGTGTATTGTTTTTGAAATGGCATTGTTCTAGCTTCACATTCCGATCGCGATAAGCTATCGCCCAATTAACGTCACACGCCGCAGCTGTTTTGCGTCACCATTCGGTTTCTAGTTATTCGCTTCAGGAAAAAATCAGCGGTCGCTTTAGTACATTCGTTGTCAAATGTGACTTTTACATCGAATTTCTATAATATTAATACACCATAAGATGTTCGAGCCCTACCTAAGCTTATACAACGCTTCATTTCATGCATTTAGATTTTCGTTTATTGCTATTTCGATCTCTTTGCATTCAATGTTTTTACGTCGCTTTCGCGCATGCGAGCTTAAAGCATAACTGACTTTAGGAAATAATGCAACGGTCGTTGCTCATTTTCATACCATCAGGGCTTCCTGCACAACGTCTGCAAAAGAGCCTTCCGCCGCGAAAGAGCAGCGGTACGTTTTTATTTTATTTTATTTATTTCTTACTTCTTTCTTATTATTTAGTACAGCGGTAAGTCGTCTTTTATCCTATCTGTAAGTTTTAATTTAATTAATTACTTTTTAATATTATTTATATTCTTTATTAATTACTTTTATAACAGTGATTGGGAGCCTCATATATATATATATATATATATATATCAGGCATGTTGTGATTTAGTTCTTGGGAGCCTGCTCATTATTCACATGCATTATTCATATTTCACAGAATCCACCTGCCTACACGGGGAATGCTAACCGACAAGCCTGTGTGTATCGTCCGCCCGATGCCAC
This sequence comes from Escarpia spicata, assembly GCA_963995525.1. Lineage (NCBI taxonomy): Eukaryota > Metazoa > Annelida > Polychaeta > Sabellida > Siboglinidae > Escarpia > Escarpia spicata. Next base: position 24,799,680 of record OZ023214.1, read on the forward strand.
GCAGCCAGCCACCGACGACTGTCAGCAGCACGCCGCCCGCCTACCTCCAGGCACCGACACCTGACAGTTCCGACGACGACGACGACGACTACGACCCGGGTGGACTTACCTCGTCATTCCTCATACGAGGACATAACGGATTGTGGCGTACACCAATTCCCCCTGACGAACTGTATGAACGTCGCGGTTTTAACGCGCCTTTGATACCAGCCGGACGTTCTACCATGTTAGAGCGGCGGTTTGACTCTGACAATTCACGAGCCGCGCGACTCCTGCAGCTCAGTAGACTCGGAAGGGGTTCTCGCGCTACAAAGGCCTGGCCGCAGTTCTCACGCCACCGTGATTTCTAATTTAATAAAAATAACCTATTACTTACACCGTGTTGCTTCCCATTCGTCTATATCCACCGCACATAAGCATCCTGCCTTACCAGGCCGCTGAGTACACATTTTCATCGCTATTCTATCCACCGCACATAACCAGCCCGCCTTAACAGGCCGCCGAGTACAGATTTTAAACGTTTCATCGCTAAATACATGCATGCAATTCGTTTCGGTTTGACAGCGCCAGCTGTACGGCTGAAATTAACGCCGTTACAGCTCCGGCTAGCCGCACGGCTATATTTAGAAACTAGGCCGCCAGATCATAGGCCACGGCTGCTCCGCTGCTGCTGCTGCTGCTGCTACTGCGGGATTACGCAATGGGTTTAGAGCGCCGTTATAACCACAGTGGTTTTAGCTATAACCGTTTATATGAAGGCTTACATAAGCATATATATATATATATATATCGATAGGTCCTACGTTGACCGCTAGGGCTAAATTAATCACTGGGATAACCGCTAGGTGGCGACGTAACTAAGGACGCTATATTCGGTAGGTCCTACGTTGACCGCTAGGGCTAAATTAATCACTGGCATAACCGCTAGGTGGCGCCTCAAGGGGGAGGGTAATCAATCAAAAGTGACAGGCCATCAATCACGTTTTTTATAAGTATGTTCCCGAAAACGTTTAGTGTCACCAAAACCCTTTGATCTTTTTTTTTATAAATATGTTCCCGAAAAAGATAAGGACGTTTTTTATGCATAGAGCGAGGCCTAAAAGGGGGCGGGGCGAGCCGTTGCCTCGTTTACATACTACTGCTGTCAGATTCTACCCTTCGCATTTGTAGTATAATGTTCACTGCGTCACGGATATGGTGCAGCACTAAACGTTTCTGTGGTGAATGACATGTTCTCAAACTATATATAACCCCAACAATGCAAACTAGCTAGCAAACAAGGACAGCAGTTATCTCCAATGTACAGTATTTTGATCTTACACTAGTTCACGTTGACCATTTAATTTGTCTCGATAAGCTAACACAGCCACAGTGGCGCCCACCTGAGAGTTGCTCACCACTCAATCCACACACTGCTTCTATCTTTCCCCGGCGTGGTAGCAAAACATATCGGGTATACTTATTTTAGAAAATAATTCCAATTAACTTATATCAGAACCTGACAGACTATCCCCAGAGTTAACGAATTAATATATAGATATGCCACTGCTGACATTTTTGCATTTAATGATGGGCGTTTACATAATTACCTACTTGACGTAAATGCCTAGGTAAATTTGACTCTTCGCTGTCCTCCTCGATGTCATAACCCTCAATTTCGTCCCTTCTAGAGCACACCGCTCTGCTTTTAAATTATTTTTAATTTGTAACTTCACCTGTTCCGTGGCCGGCCTTTCACATAATAAGTGCAACTTAAACTCATCGGTGTGGTCATGCACACGCACACAGACACACAGACGCACACATACACATACACGTACACGTACACGCGTACGCGCACACGCACACACACACACACACACACACACACACTTACACCAACGCACATGCGCGTACGCTTGCACACGCACGCACACACAGTGGGTATAATTGACACTCCGTCATTTCAAGAAACTCTATTTATATACTTCTACATCGATAACTGGCAAAGTCAATTTTTTCAGCATATTAACGCCAATGTGGTTTATAGATTACTATCCCAGCTCTGTGAGTCAGGTTACACATTTGCCCCATACTTGGGATCGTTTGATTCCCCTGGCGTAGAGCTACACCAGGTAGAATGGATCAAAATTGTATAGTGTCTTTTCCGAAAGACACAGGCAACGTGGGGTGAACGAAATTGCCTAAGTAGAGAAATCGAACGGTATGTTGTTTCGAACCTGGTGCCCCCGACAGACTGGCCGGCGCTCTATAGCTTGACCACCGCGCCTGTGACAGTAATTCAACATTCGTGACTCACAAAGATCAGGTGGTAACAATTATGATGATGTTATGTAATGCAGTTTACAGATAATTCAAACCCACTCTCTTTCCGCAACATTTATATTGTTAAATGTACTTATAACTACGGTACTATTATCATAAATATATTGTAGCGGCTGAGACATTCAGCCTTTACTCTGTGTCGCACTCTTAGTGTGGTCGATGAACTTCCGGTTTCCGGTTGAGACGTTTCTCGTTTTTGTTGTTCTTTGATCGAAATAAAATTGTGCCGCACTATCCTCACTATATCCTTTTGTGCATGTGATATGAATATTACGTGATAACCTCGCTTTTAGTACTTATCTTAACCTTGTATACATACATATGTAGGATTTTATTTGAACAAGCCTAAAGGAAATTTTCTGTAACCCAACATACAATAAAGTTATTGTATTGTATTGTATTGTATTATTGTATTGTATTGTATACATTCGTATACGCTTTATTGGTGACCCTGACGTACCAAGACGACATCTTGGTATTTACTATACATACACAGTTACACGAACTGTAAATGTAATAAACGCTGCTCAACACACGCCTTTAAGTGTAGTGGTTAACAATTCGACATTATACACGCGCACTCGGCAACCGGCACCGACACAATCAACTCGTTTACAACGTCAACAGCTAACATGGCATATACTCACGCAGTCGGCCTCAAGCTGCCAGTATTTTGGGCAGATCACCCTCGGGTCTGGCTACAGCAAGCTGAGGCACAGTTCGCCTTGCGCAACATAACTGCTGACGACACCAAGTACCATTATGTGGTAGCAGCCTTAGACCAACCTACGGCATTGCGCGTGATAGATATCTTGGAAGACCCACCACATGCTAACAAATATAACAACTTCAAGAGAAGACTAACGGACATTTTCGGCCTATCGTGGCGACAACGTGCCGACCGACTCTTAGACATCCAATGTTTAGGAGATAGACGACCGTCTGCGCTGATGGATGAGATGTTGGCCCTTCTTGACGACCACAAGCTCTGCATGTTGTTCGAGAGTTTCTTCTTGAAATGTATGCCAGAGGACATTCGGCTACAGCTAGCAACAGCCAGTTTTTATGATATGCGCACCCTGGCCAAGAGTGCCGACCAGCTCTTGCAAGCGAGAGGACAACCAGCAGCTGCTATTGCCTCAAACTTCATGGATCAGAACCACGTTGATGATCGTCCACCGCGTAACCAAAAGTCAAGGGCCACGACGAAACCGAAATCCGCGACTCCGGCCACAAAGTCGTAAGATAAAGAAGTATGTTACTACCATCGACGATTTGGCAATGCAGCCAGACGGTGCAATGCCCCATGTGTATTTTCGGGAAACGACCAAGCCGGCCGTCAGTAGTTGCTTCTGCGGCCGGCAAACGTAACAGCCTTTTATACCTCAATGACGATAACTCCGCTACGAGATTTCTTGTCGACACAGGGGCAGCTGTCAGTGTGTTCCCCGCCCCTCATCAGGACATCAACAATGGCTCCCGTACGCATTCTCTTGTAGCTGCCAACGGATCGACTATCGCAACATTCGGGATCAGAACGATGTCGCTATGTTTAGTGAATCACCATTACACATGGCCCTTCATTCTGGCCGATGTGAAGACGCCGCTACTTGGAGCTGATTTTCTTCAGGCGAATGGATTGATGGTTGATCTCCAAAGCCGATGTTTGGTAAACGCAACTTCGTTCACAAGTGCTACACTCAAACATTCGAACCAGTCGGCACTCAGTCTACATCACATCGCCTCGGACAATCCCTTTAGGCGGATACTAGACGAGTTTCCTGCTATCACTCGTCCAGAGTTTTCAAGCCCTTCAGTTCGTCACGGAGTGAAACATTTCATTCCAACAACAGGCCCTCCTGTTCACGCCACAGCCCGCAGGTTGCCACCAGATAAACTTGCGGTTGCTAAGGACGAATTCAGAAAGATGGAGAAAATGGGAATCATACGACGATCAGACAGCCCGTGGCCATCTCCCTTACACATGGTGCCGAAAGACTCTGGTGGTTGGAGGCCCTGCGGAGATTACATACGTTTGAACGATATCACGATATCCGACCGACATCCAGTACCACACATTCAAGACTTCTCCTCGCAACTTGCAGGCTTTTCGAAGATCGACCTGGTGCGTGGTTACCATCATATTCCTATGGCCCCAGAGGACACCAGTAAGACCGCCGTTATCACGCCTTTTGGGTTATTTGAGTTTCTGCGGACCCCTTTCGGCCTCAAGAATGCAGCACAAGCTTTCCAACAACTTATGGACACTGTCTGCAGCGGACTCGAGTTTGTTTTGTCTACTTGGATGATATCCTGGTTTGAAGTGCATCCGTAGATCAACACAAAGACCATCTACGAATAGTTTTCCACTTCTCACGGTTTAGTGGTCAATGTAAGCAAATGCCAATTTGGAACAGACACTATCGACTATCTGGGCCATCGAATCACAAGTCAAGGGGCCGTCCCCCTCCCCGCTAAGGTGGAAGCTATTCAGACCTTTACACGGCCTACGGCTATCAAGGGACTCCAACAGTTTGCTAGAATGGTGAATTTCTATCACCGCTTCGTCCCAAAGGCGGCTCACATCATACGTCCGATTTATGATGCGTTGGCAGGCAAACCCACCACATTGGAATGGACAAAGGACATCGAGCAAGCATTTACAGCCGCCAAGGAGGCTCTGGCGCAGGCCACTATGCTCGTACATCCACATGCTGATGAAACCACAGCCCTGACAGTGGATGCATCAGGAGCAGCAGTTGGCGCTGTCTTAGAGCAAAACATCGGCTCCTGGAAACCGGTGGCGTTTTTCAGTCGCAAGCTTCGACCTCCGGAGCAAAAGTATAGTGCGTTCGACCGTGAACTATTGGCTGCCTACTTGGCTATTCGACACTTTCGATACTTCCTGGAAGGTCGCGCCTTTACGCTTTTCACAGAACACAAGCCTTTGGTTTTCGCCATCTCGAAAGCAAGCGATCCGTGGTCTCCGAGGCAGCAGAGACAGTTGGCCTACATCTCAGAATTCACCACAGATGTTCGCCACATCGAGGGCAAGAGCAATACGGTTGCAGACACTTTATCCAGAGCTGGAATCTCGGCAATCACCTCACCATATGGCAGCAGCTCAGCGACCAAACGAAGGGATTACCTCCGTCCGCACAGCCACCATTGGCCTCGTAATCCGTGACATTCCACTTAACCCAAGCGGTGAATCCATATGTTGTGATATCTCCACCGAACGACCCACGCCTCTCGTCCCTGACACCTGGCAGCGTACAGTTTTCGATGCTGTTCATGGCCTCTCTCACCCGTCCATCCGAGCAACCAAGAAGATGGTCGCGGACAAGTTTGTATGGCCAGGTCTTAAGAAGCAGGTCGGCATTTGGGCAAAGGCATGCCTCCGTTGTCAGGCGGCCAAAGTGCACCGACACACCACGGCCCCCTTGGGCCACTACGTGCCAACGACCCGCCGTTTCGATCACATTCACGTCGACCTCGTGGGTCCTCTTCCGCCTTCACAATGTTGTCGCTATCTGTTCACCGTGGTAGACAGGTTCACCAGGTGGCCAGAAGCCATTCCACTGGTCGATGTGCAGACAACGATGTGTGCGAAGGCCCTTGCATTTTACTGGATTGCTCGATTTGGGGTTCCGACAGAACTGACTTCAGACCGAGGGTCGCAGTTCACTTCAGAATTGTGGGCGGCTTTTTCACAGCTCTATGGTACCCGTCTGCATTTGACAACCGCGTACCATCCTCAGGCCAATGGACTAGTGGAAAGGTTTCACCGTCAAATCTGCTTTCATGGCCCGCCTCAATGGTCCTAACTGGATCGATGAACTGCCATGGGTCCTGCTTGGTATTCGCACCGCACCTAAAGAAGATCTGGAATATTCATCAGCTGAGATGGTTTACGGAGCCCCACTAACTGTTCCAGGTGATGATTTCTTACCAGATGACCAAGGAACACAGGAGGTAACGCACTTCCTTCCACGACTCCGTGAGAAAGTTCGCGGGCTGGCGTCTCGACCTCCCATTCCGCATGATATAAGACCATCATCTGTGCCAGCTACACTCGCGACCAGTAGTTACGTTTTTGTCCGTCGAGACAGCCACCGCCCGCCTCTGACACCACCATACGAGGGGCCCTACAAGGTCTTAGCACACGGCAAGATGACGTTCCTTCTCGATTTCGGCAATCGACATGACAGAGTTGCCATCGATCGTCTGAAGTCGTTTGTCGGGTGCTGGGGGGGGGGGGGGGGTCATGTAGCGGCTGAGACATTCAGCCTTTACTCTGTGTCGAACCCTTAATGTGGTCGATGAACTTCCGGTTTCCGGTTGAGACGTTTCTCGTTTTTGTTGTTCTTTGATCGAAATAAACTTGTGCAGCTGTATACATTCGTATACGCTTTAATATCAACAAACCGCGCGAGCCAACAGGGCCTGTGATTTGAGGCAGTTGTGGGCCCGACAGTAGATTCATGGTCCCCGGACCCGCGGGCCTGAAGTTATGTCGAAAGGCGAACCGTTTTCGGGCATTTATGCAACTTGTATATATCAGGAGACTTTTGTTGTGAAATGGTTGGTAGGATTACGTCAGAAAGTGTACCAACTACCAAGTAGGTCAGATGTGACAAAATACTCGTTCTCTCAGAGGACAGTAAATGATTGGAACAAATTATCTGATGATTGTGTTAATGCTAGCAAAATGAATATATTTAAAAAAAAAATTGACAGCTATCTGGGGACGCCGGGCTATACCTATGTGGAAAATTGTTGAACTATCGATAAGCCAAAGGCTTCCTTGTCCGCATGCTTTCTGGAGCTTATAGCTCTGGACAGCAATCTTGTTAAATTTGGTTAAACTTTCCACATGCATACACCGGGTTATGCCTAGCTCGCCAGCAAACCCGACATTCGAAGCACCGCCTTTCGTGATTTTCTCAGCGAAAAGTCATAAATTATTGAATAAAAGTCAACTTTCCTCAGAACATCGCACTCGATTGACATCAGTGAAAAGAAATCCATCCATTCCTGCCTAGTTGTTGAGCGATACTCTTTCTTGATCCGTGTCAGCAGTTACAATGTGCGATCTCCACTGCAGTTACACGCCATCAAGCAGAAGTAGAATCGTAGTGCGATCTCAACATTCTGAAATGTGGATGCCAGACCCTGCTTTACGAGCAGACAATATATGTTGAGTTCTTAGCCGGCTTTCTTGTCGGCGTCACACGCTTGTTTCATGACAACAAAGCTGCAAATTGCACGATTTCATTCACCAGTGATGGTCGGTGTTGACCAACTGTTCAGCAGCTCGCCTTAGTTCTCCGTCATCGACATCCTTCAACCTCGCGAGGAAACCAAATAGTCGACACACTTCACCGTATGTTTTGATGAGATCTGACATAGCACTCGTCTGTTTGTCCAAATTGAAAATGTCACGAGCTTTTAAGTTAGTGCCGTCTGTGCATGATGGTGCGTCGTTCGTCTTCTCGTTCTCTGGAAATCGTCAACGCGAGTTATAGCTCTTCACCAAGTCGCTCAGATATATCAAATTGCGGTCGCAGTGTTGAACTGAAGTTTTGTAGTGACGACAGCAAAGCTGCAGCAATGCATACGCCCAACATTCAATTCCGGAACATTTTAATGGTGACATTAATTCGTTCCAGGAACATATGTCGCCGTTTGGCTAAGACACCAGTTTCGAGTTTCTTTGTTTTCAGTACTGCACACCTTTCATTTGGTTAACGAATAGCTCAGCCAATTTCGAGTGACTATTTCACCATTAATATGTATTTTTGTGAAAGGCGCCCAGTAATGTAGTATAAGAAATCTATGAATAAGTCCAAATTAATTTCTTTCCGCAAAAGGTATTGTTGATAAATTATCAATAAAAAACCGCGCGAGACAGTCTCGTGACGTGAATACTGGCACACCTCGTCGGCGACTCGTTGGTAATATATTTGTCGCCTTCCGAAATGTTGTGAGGTAACCAGTCAGTTTACATAGTCGTCTTCTTTTATTTACTCTCATTAAAAGGCCGTCGCTAGGAAGTAGTTTGATTTCATTATTCATCGTGATGTATAGCTGTTCATTCGGCGGTGTCTCCCCGAACTATCGAGCCGAAGTCAGGACGAGATATAGAGAGTGCTGCATCGACAACCGTCCCCAAGCGTCGTCTCCTTGTCTTATCCTACGATGGCGTGTCTTAATGCCACCGTTGTCCCTAGCGACCGGCAACAGGAGCCAGTTGACCGGACGAGTCAGGTAAGTATTGCAGATGGCTGGGTCCTTGTGCTATGCACTTGTTATTTGCGCGAAACAGCAGCACGGCACTCCTTCCTGTGCCAGTGGGGACATACCGACGTAATCAGACCCCAGGACTACCCAAAGCATGTTACACTTCACCCTCAGACAGCCCTATTTACTCGAAATACCATGACGACTTACCTCGGAAGTATTCAGCCACGCCGCTACAACTACTGCGCAAGACTATTAGTTGACACGATATCCGCCGTTGATTGTTGCTAAGTACTGGTTTATACAGTTGAGTGAACATAGGTAACGTGGATGGAACTTTCTAAACGACAACAAGATAGTTTGAACCCTGACTTATTCGATTGTGATTCCGATACTGTCCACACTACGCTACCGCGCCCCATGTGGTCGTTGGTGTTGTTTACATAAACCGTTCGTGTTGTCTACTTTAAAATAATAATAATAATAATCTTTGTTTTATATAGCGCCTTATCCATAACGTTCATAGCGTAAAAAACATAAAACTAAAACATAACTAGTAAAAATTTAAACAAATTATTTAAATATAAAAATAAACAAATTAAGATGATAATGCTGTGTAAACATCAGTAAATTTACAAGAAAACAATTCCCATGATAAAATAAGTACTTTCAGCTGTTAAAAAGATTAATATATAAAATATAACTTAGAATAAAAATGTTTCAGCAGTTATTCAAGCAGTGTACGCCGTAATAAAAAGGTGAGTTTTTAAGGCTGCCTTGAAATATTGCATGGAGGATTTGGCAGTAACAGTAATTGGTAGACCATCCCATATTGTAGCGGCAGCGGGGACGAATGCGCATTCACCAGCTTTGGTTCGTGCTCTCGCGGCAACAAGATTATTATTCTCAGCAGAACGAAGATGTCTGGCTGGTTTGTAAACTGACACAAGTATCTGTATAAATTAGTACTTTGTAAACACCGGACGGTTCCACGTCTTGGATTGCATAGAAATAAGTCAGTTTTTACAGACAGTCGGCTTTCCTATTACCAAACACAGCCAATGCAAACACGAATTGCATTGTGTGTAGTTCTCAGCACGAGAGCGAACGTACCGGCGAAATGGCACGACAGACAGTTCATCGAGACAGCGAAGTAACGTCTCAATTTAATGAGACAAATTATGCACATACATGTTATGTTCACTCCTCGAGTCAATCATTCATCTGCCTTGTATTTTCTTGGTGCAGCGGTTACGGTACAACACGTGGTGCCCCTGTCGGGACTATGCGCTTTGCCAGTTTTTTGCACAATCTACGGGAAAAACTCGAACGTATGTGTAGCAAAACAAAACATTCTGAATTAAAAATGTTTCTGTTTTTGTCCCAAGAATGGCGAGGAACTTTGTGCCTGTAAGCGGCGTGTTACTTCTATTGCGATTTTAGATTATTTGATACTAGCCGAATTACCTGGCGTTGCCCGGAAAAAGAGATAGTCGCCTGACCTAAAACTGTGTTGAAATTGTTTACTGGCCTGCTGATCTTTCTAATGAATATTAGCAAGATTCAGTTAATAGAACGTATGTTGATCGTGTTTAATGATGATGATAATGATGATGTGGAACCATAGCGTTAGTTAAGCCTTTGGATCTCCTTGTCATTGCTATCGTCGCATCATGTTCACCATTTCTGTGTACTACTAATACTTATCATAGGACAAGATTCCCATCGTGATCCATGTTTCGCAGGACTCATGTACGTGTTCTTACAGCTCCGGATATCGCGACAGACCAAACTCATCGTTGCTCTGTGCGTCGTCGTCGTCGTCGTTGCCGCGGTCATTGTCATTGTAGCCCTCAGCATCTCCATTGGAGGTAAACAATAACGTACGCCGGCATTCATGTCCGTCGTCTTGTTGTATGCGACGTGACAACATGTTTAATTGGTTTTAAGCAACATAAAAACTGGAGAAAAAAAATTTGGTTCACCGACACCAGACATTCATATATTTATAATATATATATATATATATATATATATAGCCCCCCGCAAGCTATACATATATTATATACAGTGTATATATATATATATATTCTGATGAAAACCGATATAGTATATTTGGTTTTGGAAAAAAAGCCGGGGCAACCAAATTTCATTCACATTTTGCATTAGTTCAACTTAACAACAGACTTCAGCTGCGACGGTTTACGTTATGATTTCGTCCTGTAGGCGTGACGGCTGACATATGATGGCTAAAAGATGATGGCTGACATATGACGGCTGGCAGATGACGGCCGACAAGACGGGTGACAGATGACGGCTGACATCAGACAGCCGACGTATGACAGTTAACATGACAGCTGATGTGTGACGACTGGCATATGACGGCTGGCAGTTGAAGCCCGATAGATGATGACTACAATACTGAACGCACAGAAGTACGTTATGTGTACTAAATTATTTGCATGTACGCTTGTGTTACGTCATATGTTTGTGTTTCAGTTTCGCCTACTAAGTCGGTTACAGCGACGACCCCTGTCCCAGGTAAAATAACTTTACTCATTCTGGCTGTAGCTAAAGTCTTCTCGTCATATCAGGACGAGGGCGCTATAATGAATTTCCACTGAGTCATTTTCCAAGAAGTACATGTTATGGGCACACATTTTTTCGATGAACAATTTATTTATTGCTTGGGATACAAAGTGTGAAGGCACAATTAATATATACAGGCATGGCTGGAGGTCTATTAGAAATGGTAAACGGAAGGGCAAAGGGCAATGCCCTAGTTGGCGCGATAAAAATACATATCTTGGACTGGGTTTGTATGATGCAATATTATCGTCGCGAGCGACAAGCGGGGGGGGGGGGCTGTTTCACTATCATTATGAGCTCAGAATAAAATCAGTTATTAAATGTCAAGAGCTTTGTCACAATGCAAAACGCAGACGCCGTATCACCGAGGGCACTACTCCCGAGATACATCGGCCAAGGTGTCCTCGTGTAATATGCAAGATCTCTGTGAAGGAGCGAGATCGATTTTAAAGAGGAAAGTTGAGCTCATGAGTTCATAAAAATGTCAGTGAATCGGTTCATTGACTGCAGCTTGATCGACGAGTGTTAATTGCGAAATAAGTTGTTACTTCTAATTACAGACACAATCTCCATCACGTCGACTTCGACACCAAGTAGGCCTACGGTACAGAAAGTCGTTCTAATATAACTGACATATATGCTTCACGCGAATGGTTTGTAACATAGTAGACGAGTCTAAATCAATATTTTGCGCAACATGGTAGGTGGCACCGCGATCGTTCATTGTATGAGGACGCATAATGAAATTAGTTCCCTAAGCGCGAGCCGGATGTTTGATAGTTTTTCTTTAAAATTGTTTTCTATATAAAAAAACATACTGACATTGTAGAAGAAAAACAAACCCATATGCTATTATTCAATTGTAGCTGCGGCCGTAGAGCAAAGATCATCGCAGTGGTTCCATTTTGAGCAAGGAATCAACACTTTTTTTCATAACAAAACATGAAACATCCGAGATGACATATTCGACGCATATTATGACGTGTACCACACAACCTCGTTACAGAGATCATATCGAGGATAGTTATCTAACCTATCAGTGTGGCAGTCACGCGTCTGCACATTTATAATGTTCGGTTTCAACTTTTGTTTCAGTTTCAGTTTCAATTGGCAAATGCGCCAGCAGTCCGTGTCAACATGCTTCGACGTGTGTGGATGACGGGACCGGATACACGTGTCTGTGTGGCCACCACTGCGGCTGCGCCAACCAGGCATCGGGATACAACTGTGAGAAAGGTAACATTTCAATATGCAACAGACAAAATGTATTATTACCGGGAGAAAAGAAATGTTTCCTGATAAATCAGCTTCTTTGTTAATGGATTCAATCTTATGGCGTGGCCCCAACATCCTGCACACTGAAATGTGAATCACCCTCCAATCACTTCCATATGGTAGAAGGAACACACCAGAATGGTTTCATGTAACCAGCCAACACCAATAGAAGAACATATACAAGCGCAATAGTCTCTGCTGCATAAACAAAACTTTCGAAAAATAACGAACTTTGTCTACTCGTAGACAAGTTGCATTGCGCACGAAATAATCCATACGAAACTGAGACACCAACTCGCCTTACACTGTATACATCTTGCAATTCTTGTTCTTCTGGAGGGTTCAGTTTACTAAATACAGTTTTTAGACAAATAAGCTACGTAATAAACACACATACAGACAGACAGACAGACAGACAGACATACAGACTGACAGACAGACAGACAGACAGACACACACACACACACACACACACACACACACACACACACACACACACACACACACACACACACACACACACACTCACTCACACACACACACACACACACACACACACACACACACACACACACACACACAGACACACACACGTTTTACAACTACATGATGCAAGTTGACGATATATGCCGGTTTTACCGACACTGTTAGGCCAGTGATGTTGTGTAACCACAACATCACTGTACTACTACTACTACTACTACTACTACTACTACTAAGTACCACTAAGCCCTGCTACTATTATTATTATACTTACGTATTAAATGAAGCGAAACATTATTTACGCGTGGTCTATACGTATGCACATACACATTTATTATCGAAACTCCATCATTACAGTTGAAAAATAAATTTCCGCATTGGAAACGAAATACATACTGGTTGCAATTATCATTTGGTTGTCTAGAATACCATAATAATTTGTGTGTACTCGTCCAGCCGCCAATAGAATGCGCCACTTTCGCCTGGTTAACGCACACCTAAACATATTTCCAAATAGTTTAATCAGTGTTGTGTTCCGCAGCTCGCTGTGATGGTTGCCATGATTGGTTCAGTTTACTTACTATTATTGTCAAAAGTTGTCAACGCATTAGGTGCCTCCACATGCTTCTCCAAAATTGTTGCATATGAATGCGATCACAAAACATTTGCTTGATCGATCCTGGACACTGGCGTCGGAACGTGGTGAATATTGGGGGGATAGGACACTTCGAAACCCTCGATTGGCACACCCTGAGGCTCACCAAAACACTCATTTTTAGGCTGACCAAAACCTCTGATTGCACTCCAAAATTCATCCGGGCGTTAATCTTATCTTCAGCCTCACCAAATTATTGGGGCTGAACCCTCCAAGCCCCCCGGTCACGACGACTGTGCTCGAAAATGGCAGTTGCCTTTGGATTACTTGATACATTTGCATTTGCAAAAAAATACGTCGACATGTTAACATGCCTGTAATATAGGGTAACGAGCCTAATGCATATATCTTGTCCAGTTTATAATGTTGCCCTAAAAACAGCCACTCAAATAGTCAACGATATTGACCATAATTATTCTGAACTCAGCTTTTATAGAAACGCCCGTAGAAGCTACATACTTCATGTTGTACCTCGTCTCACGCGTATAAGCCTATACTTACATAAGTTTATACATTAGTAGAAATCTATTCTTAACACCAACTCAGCCAACAACAAAACAGTGTCGATCTGATTGCATGTGACCAAGTACACAACACAATCCATGATCGCGGAAAAACCACGAACAGTTGGTGTAGAAAGAAGATAGTACACAGGAGGTCTTTAATTAACTTTCTGCTGTTTACAGTAAATACTCTGCACAATGTCGTTGTTAAGAAAGACGTGTATTTCGTGGTTATACATTTGCGTGTTATTACCAAAGCAGGACCGTTGTACCTAGCAGCCGGGGTTTAGAGTGATTGTTCCCGAAACAAAATCTACACAACACAGTATATACTCCAGTGAACGCCATTACAGGACAGGTTTTACCCAGGATAGGATCTGTACGAGACAGGTTCTACCCGGGACAGGTTTAACACAGGACAGGGGTTCAACACTGCACTGGTTCTACGCTGTTGGCTTTAAAAACATATTACTTTGTTGTCTGCCTTGCTTGTACCCGGATAACGTCGTTGGACCGAGCGAACGGAACGAAGGCAGGATAACGAGTAATCGCTTGACCCAAGTCGAAGGCAGAAACCCGATCAACGACCGTCCAGAAAGTCGGACCACAATGTATGGCAGACCCCCGGCCAGCGATCATCCACAAATGATTACTGATGACCGTAGCGAACCTGTGGTAAGTTTTGTTGACGTTGATGACACAACGCCGCAGGAACAATACGACGTTATGTGTTGGATGGAATGAGAATATAAAAATGTAAAGGAATATTCTTACATAGCGAGATATCCAGTCTTTGGGAGTTCTCAAGGCGCTTTACACTTCGCCCCAAGCAAACCTGTTCAATGGAATACCATGTCGATATCTCTAGCAACATTCAAACGCGCTGCAAATAACGCGCGAACACAATATTCGTACACAAACATTCACCTTTGTCTATAACCAGGTATTAATTTATTCAGCTGAGTGAACTAGAGCAATGGACTTACCAAATATTTGAGAAGACAGCGGCAGTATTTAGGAAGTAAATGTTCATTAGCTGACATGATTTAATTGTAGTCATTGTATTACCTTACACAATGACCACGACTATGATAAGAGACAAGGCAAATGACTTCGTAAAACATCGGAAACTATCTGATCAATCGTTCACTGGAAGATAACCCGTCGGTAGAATGGCTTGTCAACATCCAAGAATACATTCTTTAGATAACAATAATGCTGAAATCGTAAAATCAGTACATTGTCAAAGCGGACAGCTACCTAATATATTCAAAATAATTCCTTGCAGGAAGACAATATTTGTTGATTTTCGAAGTTCTTGCCGCACATTTTCCGCGTTGAGTATGGTAACATCGTGTAAAAAGGTATAAGGTAAGTGTTTTATATAGCGCCCTTTCCATTCCTTTGGGATTGTCATGGCGCTTTGTACTTGACTCCGTACTCGAACATTCGAATTCTTTGTGGAAGAATTCAGCCACGCTGTGATTAATGCGCGAAAACTATTCTTACACAAATATCCACCACTATCTATTGTCAGGTACTCATTCGTACAGCTGACTGAAATGGAACAACGTATAGAGTGAACGAACTTCCCCAAGATTTAATACAGCAACAAGAGGATTCGAACCATCGAACCAGACATTTCTCGATTGAGAGTTCGATGCTCTTACACCTTCGTGCGCTCTAGTAGATACTGTACAGTCTAATTAGGCTAGTAGATATATTTCAAATCAGTGTTGGGATTACTGTTCAATATTGCCATATCCAACATAGCTGTTTGTTCACGTTTTCTTGTATAGATGTTCATTGACCACCAGTTCTACGAATTGTTAATTGGTTCTTCTTGGTGCCAATGATAACATAGATAACTAGATTTGTGATATGTATGTATGCTTATAATGCGAATACGGTAGATTCCAGTTCAGTCGCAGTCATCAAACTCTCACGACAATGGATTCCTACTGGATGAGTAGCAAACTCTTACGTTGCTTGAGTAGTGACTCTTACATTGGGTGAATAGTGACTCTTACATTGGTTGAATAGAAGACTCTTACATTGGTTGAGTAGTGGACTCGTGCAATGGTTGAGTAGCGGACTCTTACATTGGTTGAGTAATGACTCTCACATTGGTTGAGTAGTGACTAAAGCATAGGTTGAGTAGTTTACCCTTACTTTGATTGAATAGTGGACTCTTGCACTGGTTGAGTAGTGACTCTTACATCGGTTGTGTAGTGAATCTTACATTGGTTGAATAGTGGACTCTTACATTGGTTGAGTATTGAATCTTATATTGGTTTCGTAGTGGTCTCATACATTGGTTGAGTAGTGGAGTCTTACATTGGTTGAGTAATGATTCTTCTTATATTGGTCGGGTAGTGGACTCTTACATTGGTTGCGTAATGAACTCTTAGATTGGGTGAGTAGTGACTCTTACATTGGTTGAGTAATGAACTCTTAGATTGGGTGAGTAGTGACTCTTACATTGGTTGAGTAGTGGACTCTTATAGTGGTTGAGTAGTGGACACTTACAGTGGTTGAGTAGTGGACTCTTACAGTGGTTGAGTAGTGACTCTTACAGTGGTTGAGTAGTGGACTCTTACAGTGGTTGAGTAGTGGACTCTTACAGTGGTTGAGTAGTGACTCTTACAGTGGTTGAGTAGTGGACTCTTACAGTGGTTGAGTAGTGGACTCTTACATTGGTTGAGTAATGAACTCTTAGATTTGGTTAGTAGTGACTTTTACATTGGTTGAGTAGTGAACTCTTACAGTGGTTGAGTAGTGGCCTCTTACAGTGGTTGAGTAGTGGACTCTTACAGTGGTTGAGTAGTGACTCTTGCAGTGGTTGAGTAGTGGACTCTTACAGTGGTTGAGTAGTGACTCTTACAGTGGTTGAGTAGTGGACTCTTACAGTGGTTGAGTAGTGGACTCTTACAGTGGTTGAGTAGTGGACTCTTATATTGTTTGAGTTGTGACTGGTACGAACCAATCTCACCCGTTCAAACGATACATGGGCAAATGGATTCATCAATTAGGCGACATGCTTATTTTTAGTTCTCATATAAACAAATATTGATTAATTGTAATGAACCAGCATGGATGATATTCACTTAATTTCCATTTTTGTGTCCATTGCTACAATTAAATATAATAAAAAAGTCAATTTGGCTAAATTGAGAGCATTTCCTGTTTCAATAATATGCAATACCATTACAAGTTATTTGTTATTTTTAATCTATTTAGTATTAGTACATTTTATTATACAAAATAAAAGTAAAATTCTGTGATTCTTTTTGCCAAAATAAATACTTTGGTGCTTTTAGGTCCATGCCACTTGCACGTATTGCGTGTAGAAAATCTGTGTTGTGACATGTCTTAATTAATAACTATAGTAATAATATAAATTTCATATCGGTCATTTATGTTGCAAATTTATATTAAAATATTTGAACAAGAAATATTACGTTTTTCATTAATCCTTGGAAATAATGTTAATATATTATTTATATAATCTAATCAGTCTGAACAAAGTGCTGTACGTCGTCCACAAGCAACAGCTACTGGAGAAGCACCTTAAATTATACAGTTTACTATTTGATATACAACAATAATTCCGTTTCTTAATATAGCGGTTTTTAGTTAAATAAATACCAATCAAAGCGCTTCACATAATGAAATGACGTTTATATATCCAATTAGTTAAATAAGCGAAAACATAAAACATTTAGGGTGCAAAATATAGTTTCAAACAATGAAATTAAAAACCAGTACCATAAAATACAAAGTTGTGTTATTAAGATGTGGCAACCAGTGTTTTCACTACGGCACGTATTGCAAGCGAAATAGATGGGTTTTAAGTTGTTTCCGGAAAGCCGCCAATGTTCCAGCCGATCGCACACATTTTGGCAAGTTATTCCACACCTGGGCCTGTCACTGCAATGCTGCACCGTCCGATAGAGTTCTCTCTGACACCGTCACCGCGAGAGGCGTGGCGTAACTTGCCGATCGCAATGCACATTTTATGCTGCCGATTTATGAACGTCCACACCAGGCAACGCTATACATCTAGATCTATTTCAAAAGAGCTCTGCTCAAAGAATGTTTGCGTTATCTGACGTCAGCCGTGAAGTCAACGTCACCTAAAGATTTGTATAAAAAACAATTATCTCAACAATAACGTCGACAACATATACCGGCAACAATTTGAAGTGTAATCATTAATCGGAAATTCGTGGTAATTAAACTAATAAGCGTGAATATGCATTGCACTACACATTTTGTACAAACAGTGCACGTGCCAAGGGGGGGTCTATCTTAAATCTCAATTATAATAAACATCACGTCATTGTTGTCTTGATTACTATTACCACGCAATCAACGCTTAATTGGTTAGCCAAGTGTTTTGATGATATCGGCGCATTTCATCAGTACGTTCTTTGTAAAACTACGCTGTCGTAATGATAGCCGTCGATGCCAAGTTCTTTATCATTTTAATACACACACCATGACATAATGCTATGTATGATTACAACAGTCGAGCGAGTGCGTGCATCCAGTGTCTCTGAATGACGCTGGACTGTATAACGAACAGGCGTCTTGGGTAATTTATGTAGCTACATAGATAAGCCGTATTAATATATTCTTGCATGTAATGACGATCCGGTGTTCAATGAAATAACTCTGCGTATCATATGTCTAGCTCACCACTCTACTAGAAATATGTCCGAACACCACACATTTCTACAAGTAGAAGAATAGTACAGCTATGGGTTCGCCGGTGCCGACAATAGTGTCGAATCGATACATAGAATATTTTGATGAAAGAGCTAACAGGGAAGCACCTCTTCTCCGTGACATCTGGTCGAGATATTTAAACGACACATTCACACTGTATCACGAGAGAGCGATAGAACAATTCACCCAAGTCACTGATCGAAAATGCCAGGAGCTCCCACCCGTCCTTCTGCAGCTGACGTCACATGATGCACATGACCAGCATCATGTGACACCATCTGACACAACTGAAATTTTCGAAAAATAAAACACACTTTCTTGAACAGCAATGTTGACAAATATATAAATATTTGAATACATATATTAAAATATGGGTGTTGTTGAAAAATGTTCGGCGCTCCGCAGCTGTAACTTCAGCTTCTACGCTGTCTCGGCTGTGAACTCATGACATCCGAACGGGGGGACACTGCTGTTCAAAACTAAGTTATAACCCTAACCCTGTTCCAGCGCCTATGGGTATTGCCGTCATCCTTCTCTTTCCGTGTACTCACGTACATTGCCATACTTTTGATCATACAGCAGTGCAGAAATTTGGAGGGGTTTCCGGGCAACCAAACCCTCCCTGGGTACGCCAATGATATATGACCTGATATGAACACACACACGCGCGAACACACACACGCGCGAACACACACACGCGCGCGCCAGTGTGAGCTGCCATATTTGAATACTCACTTTTCACCTTTCCTGGTTAACCAGTAGTCATAACGAAATTGCGAAGTTGTACAATCGAATAGTTGGTGTTTTCTGTAATAGGCCTAAATGGCCTCTTCTCGGTAGTTCAAAGTACGAATACGTCAACTTATTGCGATGACACAAGAACAAAAGTGATATCATAACAAAATATGTAGAGGCAGAAGCAGGCCAACAGTAGAGTATGTCACATTAACAACGAGAACATAAAGAACACACAATAACAACGGGAAATGGCGCAGATTGATGATAGTTCTTACAGTGTTATTTTACTAATTGGATATATTATCAATATATGTTATCGCCTTGCAGCACAAATACTCGCGAAAGGTGATGGTGATCATCGTTGCCCTGGTCGTCTTTGCCGTGATCGCGGTTGTTGCCATTGGAATCCTCAGTGCAACGATTGCAGGTATAAACGTTTCGACAATACCACATGTTTCTTTACAAAAAGATTCGTACTACAAGAATATCTAACTATAACACGTGCTACGTAAACCGTCCACCAATGTACTGGGGTCATATTGCGTAAGATTTAGTGAAAAATGTTAAACTTTACGTCAAACTTAGGGGAACCGTAGTTTTCAACTATAGCACTGTTTCGTTTTTTTTCAATGTGTGTGTGTTTCGCTGCCTCGCCGCAATAACTTCAGCTTCTCCGCTGTCTCGGCTCGACTGGTGATATCGGAAGATGGGGGGAGGATGTTGCTGAATTTGTTTTTATCGTTGCGCGGCTGCAATTTCACCATCTTCTCACTGTCTCGCTCTGTCTCCTATCTCGACTGGTGATATCGGAAGACGGAGTGGGGAGTGCCGTTGAACAAATTTTCGCCGACGCGCCGCCGCATCTTCAGCTCTTCTTCAGGATCTCCGTTGGCTCGCCTGTGATATCGAAATACGGGGGGAGATGCTATTTATTTTTTTCGCCGCCGCGTCGGTATAACTTCACCTTATTGTAACCTGAACATGGGTGCGTTTCCAAGTATTTAGGTCATGAGGGCCCATTCAAAAATTTCGACGGGCACGCCAAATTCCAACCTTCTAAGGGTGCACGTGTCACCCAGGCCCCTGGATCCGGCTGAATGAATGCTCTTGTATATTGAGGTAGGTCGGGTACATTAAACTATTCTTGGGTGTTACCACTACCATGTTTCCAATTTAGCTTAACTCCTAGGATGCCTAAATATCTTCAGTTTCTTTATCAGCCGTACAGTCTGTGCAATGTCATAATATCTTTACAAACTCCTCATACACATCACGATCGCTTCGTTATTCCTGTTGAAACAACATCAATGGTTCAAAAGTTCAATGTATATTACACGCTGATCTTTTCTTTCAGACTTACGCCGTAACACAACTGCAACACCCATCTCAGGTAGGATTCAGTTGAGAATAACGTATACTGTGTGCGTACTTCTATACTATAAAACAGTTGGTTCTCTGTTTGTTTGTGCCCCCACATCTCCGTCGGTTTTGCATGTATCGGGCCGAAATTTTGCATGTGATCTAGCGGGCCCATTTAGATGGTTCGTAGATTTGAGCAGTTGAGATTGATATTTCTGGCAAAAGGTTGTCCTAAAAACTAGGCCAGTGACCAGTTACCATTTATTATGCGGGTAGGCTGGATATAGTTGGGGTGGGTTTGGGGTGTCTGGTATATATGACTACCTATTTCCCCGGGCAACGCCAGGTAACGCAGCTAGTTTATATTATAAATCATTAAATGTAACAGTCACAGCAACATTTCTTTGGAATACTTGTTTGCAACGAGGAACCAACTGCTCTATCATCCCGTGATCATGTAACATTAAACCTATCTACTACACTGGCGCAATGGGCGATTGGTTAGAGTGGCGGACTGTCGACCGGAGGGACCGGGGGGCCGGGCGGTGGTTCGGTACTGGTTCGGCCGCCGTGTCGAAACTTGGGTAATTTCGTCCACCCTACGTGGCCCCCTTCCAACCCACACCGGCCAGCATGGAAGGGTAGGCCAACAACACCAGCATGCAAAGTACAATGAAGCCAAGGCTCCCAGTCCCCAGCAGCATCGAAAGAGTCTATGACCAAGGATGCAGTTCGGGCTAACTAGGGCTACGTGCAGGGGGTGCTAAGAATATCTGGGTCAAGAAGAGCCGCCGAGGTAAGTAGACTAAAGATAGCAACATATAACGTAAGAACACTACTAAAGGATGAACAGATACAAGAACTGGAGGAAGAACTTAATGAAACCAAGTTGGTATGGGATGGGATCGGTTTGAAGAAGAGAGGAATGCTTCACTATCTTACAAAGTGGCCACCTACTATACCATTCCACGGCGAACAACGGCCAAGTATAAACAAGACAATATAGTGAGGGTTAACAGCATCAGCCCCATAGTAGCAGAACGTGTTCTACGCATAACAAAGCGCTACAAACTGAAGATGGTACAAGTATATGCACCAACAACATCAAACTCAGAATAAGACACAAACAACTTCTACAACGACGTGGATGAGACCTTAGAAAAGCCAACCCACTACACGATAGTGATGGGAGATTTTTATGCGCAAGTAGGGAAAGGGAAACAAACAAGCATTTCGGCGACGGCAACAGGCAAATTGCGAAAGCGAAGGAGGACATCAGGAAGTACAAATAAGAGATCATACGAGAAACGATTATGGCATCAAAGAGCCTGAAGAAAGTCAGAAGAACAAGAAGAACACAGGCACTAGGCCGAGACAGACTGATTACACTTCTAGACAAGCAGTGTAAAGCATTACAAGACCAAGATATAATCATGGAACGAATAGAGGAATTCTACATCGAGCTATACGACAGTGAACAGAGTACCATAATTCACACCGACCTGAAAGAGGTACCAGAGATAACACCATTGGATGTCGAATCAGCGCTAAGAGATATGAAGAATGGGAAGACATCAGGCAACGACGATGTAAACATTGAAACATTAAAAGCAGGAGAAGACACCATCTGGAAGACATTGGCTAAGCTTTATACCAAATCGTTATCAGAAAGACGAATACCCACCGCACGGAAGAACGCAAAGATGGTAGTAATCTTCGAGAAAGGAAATAAGAAAGACATAAAGAACTACAGACCAATATGTCTGTTATCAAACATCTACAAATTACTCACAAAGATACTAACGAATAGGCTAGAGAAGACACTCGACAAAAACCAACCACGAGAGCAAGCAGGATTCAGAAGCAGATACTCAACGACAGACCACATACACGTCGTAAACCAACTGAAAGAGAAGTGCCGAGAATATGATATTCCACTCTGCATCGCTTTCGTCGACTACGAGAAGGCTTTCGACTCGGTGCAAACTCAAGCAATACTGACCTCCATTCAAGAACAGGGGATAGAAGACGTGTACACCGAACTCCTGAAAGACATCTACACCAACAGCTCGGTGACAATTCACCTACACAAAAAGAGCAACAAGATCAATATCAAGAGAGGAGTACGGCAGGGTGACACCATATCGCCCAAGCTGTGTATGACAACACTCGAAAGCATATTCCGAAGACTTACCTAGGAAAGCAGAGGCTTGAGGATAGACGGAAACTAAGTCATCTTCGCTTCGCCAACGACATACACATATGCGCTACTACACAGCAATAAATACAAAAAAATGCTACAGGAGCTAGCTGATGAAAATGAAAAACGAAGTCTGAAGATGAACATTTTAAAGACAAAAGTAATGCTATAAAATGACACACCAATATATATCAACACCACACAGATAGAGAACGTTGAAAGCTACGTCTATCTGGGACAGCGATACAGTATCAGAGAGAAAAAACCAAGACAAGGAGATTCAAAGATGAATCACCGCGGGCTGGACTGCATTCGCCAAACACCGCGACATCTTCAAGGGTAACTTTGAAACCTGCTTGAAGAGACAAGTCTACAACTCATGCGTACTTCCAGCGATGACATACGGCGCGGAAATATGGACACTCGCCATCCAGGCAAAGAACAAGGTAGCAGCCGCACAAACAAAGATGGAAAAAGGTATGTTAAACATCACATTTCGGGAGAGAAAACAAACATCTGGGTAAAAGAGAACACAAAGCTCATAGACGTGACAGAACAAATCAAAAGACAGAAATGGACTTGGGCAGGGCACATCAGCAAAAAAAGTACGAGATAACCGATGGACATCGCGGATCACAACCTGGAGACCTTACGAAGGGAAACGATCTAGAGGAAGACGTGCGAGACGGTGGATAGACGAATTAGACGAATACTGGAAGGGTACCATCTGGCAAAGGATATCGCAAGTCAGGCAGATTTGGAAACGACATGCTGAGGCCTTCGCCCAACCAAGGGACACTACGGCTGCACAATGATGATGATGATGACTACATTGGGTCTGTATGCATTGTATTAACATTTAATTTTCGAAATATATAACAGCAGTAACAAAACGACCTTCAGTTTGGTTTCCAAAATGTAGTGCTGAATTGGCAACAACTGCAACGATGAGATGTTTTGGACAATTAAAGAAGACGGGAAATGTATGGATAGTTATGCGGTTACTTAAAACGTCTACACTTTAATCTAACTGGGGTATGCCATAAATCATGTAGATTGTTTAAGTCAGTTCGGAAGATAAGTTCACGAAATATGTCAGCGAGCTCTCGTGGCGTTGTGCTTGGCCATTTCCTAGTGTTGTCAAGAAGGTATTAAGAGTTGCATCATTCCTGACAGATACACTCACAGGAGTTGCACAACTGGACGGCTTAGATTTTATTGACGCTTACAATGAAGCGACATCCAGAGAATACAAGCACTTGAAAGATGAATTCTGCAAAAAGGTACACCATGTTCCTCTGGTCGTTCTAAATTGTATTTGTGTCAGTATCAGTAGCTAAATTCCTTATGATTGACGCAAATGGAAAGAAGTGTCGAGTGACATTCGGGTAACTCGTGAACATTGTTCAAACTCTTTGAAACACTTCCTTTGTTTGTATCACCTAATGCGTAAACAATTCTATGATGAATGCGACCATACTAACGGCACGAATTAGGCGTAAGTATGATGAACACAAACGAATGCAATTTCAGCATCTTAATTGTAGGTACCATGTTTAATAACGGTCGCGTTATAAGCCGTGTTACGTAACCGCTGGTGACACATATATCTATCGGAAAGGTAGACTACCAAAAAAAACTTTCATTACGGACTATAGAACCAATAAGCATTTACGTTGTAGATTTCGGAAGTGTTGGAAGGCGGTATTCTCAGCCGCTGGTACAGAACATGCGAAGTGTCTGGCTTCAGGTATTGCAATTGTAACATTGGGTCTTGTTCAGTTGTAAAAGGAGTATCGCGTGGATTCAGGCACATTTAGCTAGGGTCACACTGCACTGCTTCAATCAGTCTTAAATTGACTGGGCACGCAGTTTTGTCCCACTCATCCGTACAGGAAGTGACAAGTGACTGTCGTCTTTAGATAACCACAGTCATACTACATGGGTTAACAAGTTTAAACGTTCGCATTTTAGTAAAGAGAGGTATATTTCTAACGTACATACATGGTGGAATGACTGGCTGTTCCATCTCGCCATGCCCGCATAAAACGTTTGTTCTATACCCGGTGACATGTCACACTACGTAAACTATAATTACATATTTACTGGTTGTATTTGTGCTAGGTATATTTTGTAGACCATCACCACTACAGTGGAACCTCGTTTTACGGTAACCTCGGTAATACAACCATATCTCAATTAAGGTCACACTGGGACAGTCCCAAATTATTTTTGTAACACTAAAGAATAGGAAAATAGTCCCGCAAATACGGTCACCTCGCTATTACGGTCAATTTTGCCCAGTCCAATATTGAGGTTCCACTGTAGTTACTAATCACCATATTCGACCGGCAGCCGCGGCAGCGTCAATGTCCACTACCAGCTGATCGTGGTTCGGCCAACAGTCGGTCAAGTGAGCCACACCCTTCAGCAGCTGTTGGTGTGTGGCCTGGAGGAGGAACTGCGACGGCCCAACTCCCTCTTGGGTGCCTTCTCCGGCTCCTTCAACTCCTCGCTCTCCTTCGGTCCTCTTGTCAACTCTACAGATGACACGACAATTGCGACTACTGCGGGTTAGTAAAATCCGATCAACAGCATTTT
>OZ023214.1:24827881-24890381 GCA_963995525.1 Escarpia spicata
TACACTACGATATTACGAGACCGCCCTAACGTACACTACGATATTTGCATTGTTTCAAATGCATTCGCAAACATTTTCTGTAACGTCAGACTTTGTTGAACGATGACAGGTCATGAATAAATTGAAATATATAATCTACTGGATAAGTACTTTCTTTGAGAACAATATATACTGCCTACTTTAAAATGTTCTATTATTTCCAATCCTGAACTTGTTAAGTATCTATGATAGCTGCAAAAGAGAAGCATTGATATAATTCGAGGTCGCCGTGAATGCCACTGTTGTTTGGACACAGTCCAGTTGTAATCACGTTTTGTTTCCAGTATCCACAACCGCTGCGGTCGTTACAACTGTAGGTAAGTTACAATATATAATTTCCGTAATATAGATATGTTCAATTATATAATTTTACGCCATTTTGATATGAACAATAGCGATATTTATGTACAGTTGTGTATTCTAGTAGTCGATTATGATTGCAACGCAATATCTGCTGCTCAGATCATAAATTGAATCTCAACAGCGCAGTTTTTTTATTAAATCCTGGGCAATCAATCCCAAAACTATCCACTTGAATCGCGACAGCGCTGTTCATGAATTCTTTAAAACCTGTGTTATGCCGACTCGCGATATCAGAGCTAGCATTTTGGGTCGTTAACATGTTGATATAACAATCAGCGCATTAACAAGAACATTATAAACATACTGTGAATTCTTTTAAAATGTAATCGCATTGTTATGCATTTCAATATGTTCAGCTTACTGACTTAGTTCGATATGCCGGTATGTTCCTTTCCCTTGCCGTAGACACTCGGAACTGCAGCGTTGTGACGTGACAAAATGGCGGCACGTGTGAGGACACTTCTCCCGGCGTTCGTTGTCTCTGTCCACCGACCCACACGGGCAGCAGTTGCGAGACAGGTGAGTGACAACTGGTCACTTACAATAACAAAATCATCGGGAAGAGCATTATGGTAGAATGTGAATACTTTCGATTTGCTCCCAATCCAGTCTTGAAGTGTAACACACGAGATTAATTGTCATCACTGGTTATCAAATACCAACCTTTTCATAACATGGAAAATTCCTGGGATGATGGTCAACAGAGCGTGTTTGGCGATGATAACGGACGTAGGAAATTCACAAAATATGCCATTAGCACCAACGTCTCACGTTACTATAATATTATAAGTCCAAATGAGATTCGCAGCTGGACGTGTAATTTTGTTGTAGTTGTCATCATTGACACGGGTCGTGTTGTGTGTGTACGTGTGTGTGTGTGTGTGTGTGTTTGTGTGTGTTTGTGTGTGTTTGTGTGTATGTGCGAATGTGTGTATGTGTGTGTGTGTTTGTGTGCGTGCGTGTGTGTCGTGTGTGTGTGCTATAGTTGTCACCCGTGTGTCGTGTTTGTGACAGAGATCATCAGCTGTGCGGAGACGTCGTGTGAACACGGAGCCAACTGCACTGACGGCTCCGACGGCTTTCACTGCGACTGTCCGGCCGGCTACAGCGAACTGCACTGCGAGACAGGTCTGTCACTCCAGACTCCAGAATGTGCACCGCATACGTCTGTTGTGCACATAGCTCTTTGCAGTGATTGATAAAATACACCATGTTATCCTATCTTTGATTGAAAAGTGCACGACAATAATGTACTGTCCGTTCCATTCACATTACGATATATGTAGTAACTAAATCGTCTGTTTTATATGACCCAAACAGGTTAATCATCAGATGCACTATGTAGTAATAAGGCAGTATGGCCGTATCTCCTCCCACTAACCTATGTAGTAATACGCTAACTTTAGTGCAGTATGCCCGTCTCTCCTCCCACGTGCCGGGATCCAGTCACCTGTTTCAATTCCCAACAGCTTCCTTATACTATTAGTCTGTGATCTACAAATTGGAAATTAATTTAAAAAAATAAGATAGTGAGTTATTTACTGACGTGTTTGCGGTAATGCTTTTGTGCAGCTTGGGTAAACATGGACCTACTTACAGGGTATGGTGAACCACTTTCCTCCAGAGGGCGTCACTACGGTGTTACGTTCGCTTTACTCTCGCCGGAAATGGCTACAGCAAAAATTAAATAATCAGCGAGAACGAGAAAAAGACAGAAATACCGTAATGAAGATCACTGGTCTTTTGCTCCATGTAAGTTTGTTACAGTGCAAGACGTTTCAGTTGCTTTCAGATATTGACGAATGTGCGAGCAGTCCGTGTCAGCACGCCTCGACGTGCGTTGATCACGTGAACGGATACACGTGTTTGTGTGGCCACCACTGCGGTTGCGCAAACCAGGCGTCGGGACCCAACTGCGAAAAAGGTTTGCACGATTACAATAATAATTTGAGTATTGCGTACAAGCATAATTATTACACGAATGTATTTTTCCTTAAACATATCCATCTGTATATCCATCTACGTTGTATGGCTTAGTGAATAAATGCATGAAATAAATGCAATGCAGGTCAAAGTAGTCGATAATTTTTGGTAAAATCGAACGTAGCCATATACGTGTTCATTAACTCTGTGTTTGTGTTCTTCCCTTCAGATCCGGTCACATGTGAAGGGTTTAGCCACGGGGATTACATACCAGATCCAGACAACTGCGGCTTGTCTCACCGGTGTATGGATACATCCGGGGTTATAGATCGGACCCAGCCCGGAATTGACAATTGCACTAGCGATCAAGTGGTCGTTGTGC
Source organism: Escarpia spicata (assembly GCA_963995525.1). NCBI lineage: Eukaryota > Metazoa > Annelida > Polychaeta > Sabellida > Siboglinidae > Escarpia > Escarpia spicata. The sequence goes on from OZ023214.1 coordinate 24,830,589, forward strand.
CAAATATAGCGTGTATGTACGTTGCCCAGGCACCGTGCGTTGACTACACGTACTACCATCCATAGCCGTTGTGGACAGTACTGGTCACCAACAGCCGTAGTAGAAAGAACGAAACATAAACGCTGTATTAAATATGCTAATTATTTAGTTTTATTTATGTAGTAGTCATAGGCGGATCCAGGGGGCTTGGGGGCACATGCCCCCTTGGACCTTTGGAATTTGGCATGTCCCCAGACCTTTTTGAATGGGTCCCCGTTACGTGCCCCTAGACCCTAGACCTTTGGAATGTGCCCCTGTTTAGGTTCAAATAAGCTGAAGTTACGGCGACGCGGCGGCGAAAAGTGTTCAACAGCTCAGAACAGCAAATATGAATTTGCGTCGGCCGCTAGTGGAGGATTTTTGGGGGCCCCCTAGACAACCCTCTCTGGATCCGCCCCTGGTAGTAGTAGTAGTAGTAGTAGTAGTAGTAGTAGTAGTAGTAGTAGTAGGAGTAGTAGTAGTAGTAGTAGTAGTAGTTGTTGTTGTTGTTGTTGTTGTTATTGTTATGTTGTATTTAGTATTAACTATAATGTTATTCCTGTAAATTATTCAGAATCATGCATATTATAAAGTACATTAATGTTCATTTATTGTATAGCATTAATTAATATATCAAAAAATTTGATGAATAGTGTACCACTAGAGCTAGAAAATTGAAACAGAAACGTTGCGTTTTGGTATTTAAGCAGTAATCTCGCAATTGGTACTAAAAAAAAATCACATATATATTGTATACTACTGTGTGTGTCATATCAGTAATTTGTACTAATGTTTTAATCGCATTAGTTGTTATCTCTGTTATGCATTTACAGTACTTTGCACTGTAAAATAGTATTTTATTTTGTACATATATTTCTAGCCATTCTTTTTCGTCTTGCTTTACTGCGTAATTGTACTCCAGGTGGCCCTCGACAAAAGCCTCTAGGGGTTTCCAGAGGATCTCCTTAATTGCACGTGTTGCATTCATGATTCTGAAAGTCTCATAATGTGATGTATATTATGCGTGTGACCAAACAAAAGGTGATGTTAATTTAAATCATGTCACTACGTGTGATATATATATATATATATATATGACCAGTTATCACGAAACGTCGACAGAATTTGTTTTTAGGAGGTAAATTTAGAATTCAATATATCATGTTTTCCTATTAGTCACTAACAAACAACATGTCAGGCTAATCGTAAAATTTGGGTAGCTTAATTACTAAAACTGACTCTTTGGGATCACTTTGAACTTGCGAGTCCGTGTTGCTCGATACCGAGCGTATACATGCACATTATATATTTAACATACTTATTATGGTATTTCAAATTATTTTTGCTATGTATTTCGATTGTTTTTTAGCACGTAACAGGCTTATGGTTAAGAATCGATAGCAATGGCAACTTTTGTAAAATGTCTTTTGTTTTCATGCGATTTAAAAAATAGGATACCTTTTCCGTCTGCCATTTCGAAGAGACAATAGGTCACATAACTACTTCTCATTCTAAGGGACACTGTTTGCATAATATCACTTAAGTTCACATATAAAATAAACAATTACCTTTTCAACGGAGCAATGTTCATGCTGATACTATCGTGTCTTGTCTTTCTGGTGATATTTAGAAAAGGTAACGCTCGATATCAGAGAATGGAATTTTTTTTAAATATTTCTCAAATAGAAAATAATGGTCTTAAGTGGAATCTGATTACTGTTCATTGGCCTCTCTGAGTGTTCCTCTGTGACAGCTAAATGCAATAGTTTCCAATCGTCACCACTTGGGTGAAAATGCAGCCCTACTCTAAGTAAAAAAAAGTAGTGTTTATAGAAAGAGATGTCTTAAACAAATAAGTATCGTGTCGGTTATTTTTGTAATATTTAGAAGGATGAAACAGTCTTCTTTTCGGCTAATGGACTCCGTCACTAAGTGTGGGGCATCAAGTGATAGAAGAAAGTTAAATTGGACAGACAGTGTTTCAATAAAACATGTGACATTAGACAGATATGTTGTATTGTTTAATAACTCAGTAACAAACTCATATCACGTGATATTCCATTCTTAACCAAATAAATTAATTATATGTAGTCATCGTGGTACATGCTGCTAATCAGGAGAACAAACAACACTATTCTACTAAAGTGCTTATTGTTACAGTAATTTCTTACGTTAGTAATCCAGTAACCATGGCAATCACCTCCTCGGTAAACTAAACTTGTCTACTACACTGCTACATTACCGTATTAGTAGTCCATATATTGTAGAATAAAACGAAATAAACGTGTCTTTTGTTCAGCAATGCGTCTAACATCGCCTACACGTTATATGCCTCTTCGATAATTGGCATCATCTGATTATCTTAGTCTATTTTCTCAAATTGTAACAACGGCCATTGCTGGAGCTTCTTTCATGAGGGTCCAAACTCTGACAGATCCCGGATGATGGCGACAGGGATATTTCTCCACCCCTCACAATGTGGGTGAAATACTCTCCCTTCCATAGCAACAGTCATGGTAACGTGAGGTGCCTCTCATCATAAGGGTGTTGCCCACTGGCACAAGAGCGCGCGCCTCCATTAAGCCATTGACTTCATTCGGGCTCCAAGAATCCACTTGTCTTTGGCATCTGGCTACTTCTACTTCCAAGATCTGACATCGTGTCTCAACCCTGCGCAAGGCTACGCATAGCTCTGCACATCTCTTCATGATGTGGCCACTCTTAACCAGGTTGTTGGCTTTCGTCTTTATTGACCCTCCTACACCATCGCACCGGCCCTTACCACGGCCGGCCTCCAGCCAGGCCCAGCTGGCTCGTACACCAAATAACGAGGGGAAACGGCCAACGCGCAGATGGAGCGATTTCTGCATTGGGAACTTGAAGGGTCGATCACAAAATGGATGGTGTCAAGTAACGGCATGGTTTGTTAGAGCTCTGACACCATTGCTTTAAGGAAGGCGAACGTTGAATGCACCGAGTGGGCCGTCACACCTGACAGGCCTACGGAACTCTAAACTTTCATATTCCCATCTTCATCTCTGTAGTGCAGTACCATGGTGTGGATGCTTTGTCATAGTACACAGACTCTATCTCCTCCATGTATTTGACCTGCCAATTATTTGCATAGTCCGTCTGGCATGTGGCTTCCATCATAGGTTTAAGCTTACCTCTGAGGTGTGCAGATTCTGCCACAATGAGCTCTGAATTCTGGGAGTTCTCTCATGAGTGTTTGACGGAATGTATCAACATCCTCCACCACTTCCTGTATCTTGACTTTCTTGATGAGAGTGCCCTTGTATTTCACTTCTTTCTTCATCCATTGCTGATATTTGATTGGCCTTGTCTCACCTAAATTATTCAGTTTCTCCCTTACGTCTTCATCACTCATCACGGTTAATTGTGATGAGGACTTTGGTAGTACCTTGGAGGCGGTCGCCTTCATGGATATGTTGGCGTGACACTGGCATAGACACACGTGTCTCTGCGTGTATTGAACAAGCCTGACATTTGACGTCAGACTTGTTCGATACGCTCGGTCTCGTGTATATGCTCGGTATCGTCAGCGATATAATGGTCATAATAAAAAAGGAAAAAATTACTATATTTCTAAATTATCACTGTTACGTATCTTAAGGGATAAGTGGTAAGTGTGTTAAACAACGTCTAATAATATTTAAAATCCTGACCAGAAACAGCATGTCTATGTCATCTGCTCGGTATCGTCAAAAACTACCCCACGTCAAAATATAGGTCTATTAGGCTTTACTGTAGATATATTTTTTTGGAGGTTAATTTAACCAATAGTAGTTTTATTTAAACGGCACTATTAACGCATATGTACATTGATTATTTTCGCATTTTATTATTTACCCTTGAATTTGCTTTGTTGAAATTTTGCACACGCTCGGTATCGGCCAAACTACCGCACCACATATGTTGTCCCCACGATACAACCGTTCAACAAAACGTTGATATTTCTTGACGACTCTATGTTGAACTATATACCGTTATACAGGAAAACAAAGCACACACTTGTCATTACTGGTTATTGCATAATTCGTGTTAGTGTAATTGTACTGAAATAAAAAATTCCAAAAATTGTGAAAAAATACCCTTTATTTCGCTATATCTTCCATAGTTTTGAAGTTACTCATATAAAACTTGGGTTCCCATGACACCTTTCACCGAGACGGTTGCCGTAAACACCATTACAATACCGTACTGTATATTTTGTAATGGTTATATCAGACAAAAACTGTGTTGACGTTTCATGATAATTGACCATATATGTATGTAGAATGTACTGTAATTTAACGTGACTTTGATACTGCATTGACATGTCTCTACTTTAATACAATTGCCGATACATTAAACAACATTGGCGTGACTGTAATTATTATCAGATTACGTGACTCTAATACAAACCACTGCCTGACAATACTCCAATACAAGACCATAACCATATTGTCGATTGCAATAGCGAGCGAGTTGCGTCGTGTAACGTCGAGGTGCATCAAGTTTAACCAGATGTAACAAGAGTCAGTCAGATTTAACAAGATTGCCCAACATAGAATTAACTCCAGATAACAAGGTGACAAGGAAGCCTTTGGCTTATCGAGAGTCCAACTTTGTTTGCGTCGAGTTGAAACAAGTTTCTTCGTGTAGAGTCGAGTTGCGTCAAGTTGCGTTGTAAGTTCCAAATCTTGTCGACTACGTTATATTATATTACTAACGTTTGGTCTAATCACAAATGTATAGCATTGTACGATTGCCGGAGTACATTTATGTTGAATTAATCATTCATTAGTAATGATTTGAAAGATGCATCATGGTACTGTCGTTGCGGTTGGTATTGTTAATTTTAGTATTGCTATCATTAGTTTCATTGTTGTTTGATTGTGTGTTTTGTGCAATATTATACAACTTGGCGTATTGCCTTGAATGTGTGCATATAATTTGTTGTAAATAAACTGTCGAGGTTTTTTTTAACGTCATACGGTCACACGCACGTGTGCACGCAAGCACACACATACACGCACTCATATATTTGATGTGTTTGTGTGCGTGCTTGCGTGCGTGCGTGCGTGCGTGCGTGCGTGCGTGTGTAATGTGTTTGCTTCAGCTGAACAATGTTTTAAACGTTTGCAGATGACTAGATATGTGTAAAGCACGCATTTCTGTAAATCATGCTGTATTATACGTAATTTTACATCTGTTTACATATATCGCTAGAAATGTAGTTGGTCCTATTTCAGATAATGTTTAATGCCATCTTCTGAACAAAAACAGCTGTAGGGATGAGTACCTGGATATATATGTACGAATAGTCTTCGCGCAATAATTGCAGAGTACCTGAATGATTCCCAGAGAAGTCGAGATGGTGTTTGATTGAACAGGTCTGCCAGGGAGTGAAGTGTAAAGCGCTTTGAGCAGTCCTGAGGACTGGAAACTGCGCTGTATAAGAACTTACATTTTTTTAACCTTTATTTTCATTTTCATAGGGTAGGACCGCCAAGACAGAATATAGGATTCCTCAAAATCCGCCATGTTGCGATGATTACAGCGGTAACTATCCATGTAATATTAAATGTACAAATTACAAAGACTAGATACGGAACATTGAACTGGATATTTATTGGATGATTTAAAGTCATTCCTACGACATATATCAGAATTTCCTTATCTATAGTTAGCGAGTCCACAACAGGTTACACATTACATATACTACTTTCCACGGCACAGCCATCATGTGGTAGGAACTTCAGTGTACCTTCCGAAACACACAGGCAAAGTGGGGTGAACGAGTTTGCCCAAGTTATGAAACGGCAACAGAAAAAACTCGATCCATATATTGATTAACGACAACCTGTCATCAACCAAACCACCAAGCAACATACACGTATATAATAGTTACCGCCATAACGAATAACAATGCAGTGCCAATATGAGTGCTCATGACGCAATCAGCTGCGCGCCGGGAAAGCCACCACGAACAGACGAATGACACAGGCGGTCTTTAATGAGTTTTCTTTTGTTTACCGTATTTACTTCCTTCACTGCCTCGTTACTAAGAAGTATTTGTCGAGCTATATAATTACTTATTTAGGGGTTAACATCACAGTGACACTGTGCATGGCACCGGGATCGAAGCAGGTTGTACTTGGGACAGTTTCTTCACAGTACAGATTCTGTACGGCTCGTCGTTTACATTCTGCTGTTTTGACGAAAATTCGCCTGACGTCGATCATTGTTACTAATATCCAGCAATGTCCTGCTGTTGCAAGAATGGCGCCGTTGGACCGGAAGACGCGGAACTGGACATATTGCCTATGACCGGCCGGTCCTGGGTCGCACTCGATGGAAGACAAACACCGAGAGAGCGTCCAATGAGTTCCAGACTGGAGTACAGGAGTAACGACAGCTACCTTCGGGTAAGTATCGCTGACAACGTTACGCGTTAGTAGAATAGTTCATTAAAATTATATAATGAACGAAGCTATTTAACTGCAATTGTGCACCGTGGTCGTAGCTATTGATTTGCATGACATACTGACTACCGCTGTGATACGATCCAAGGTTGCAGGTGATTCAACAAATTGGCCATTATATTTTATAATGCTCTATATAGGGTATTCCAATGTCAGCCGTACGCTGAAAGACAATCCGTCGGAATAATGTCTTACCCAAGCCAATGTTCGTCTTGTGGCAACACGAGGCATTCAGATAGTTCCTTGCAGCAACTCGTTGTCTGTATACAGCTCCCAGTTCTTTCTATACTTTGTCCACTGTCGGCGGTGGCAACATTGGGTAGTTATCTCTGGTGTCTTGTCTCGATAAACTATAGTCACGTTAAGGTAATACGAGGCCTACACCGTATATCAATATTGCCATTATTGTTCAATCCCAGCGTAGTCAGTGGTGCGATTGCGCGCGATGTAGGATTACCTTTGTGCTTGTCAAGAATCAAACCATTTTTGATATTCATTCCTCTGTTAACATTTACAGTTAACAATAAACATCGTTTCCTTCTCCATCGCATCCCCAGTCCGTGGTCACACAGAATAGATCATACACCCGTGATAATCATCGTATACGTATGTCTAAATATATTTAGAAATATATGTTTATGGGGTCCCAGGAAGACGGCATGTAACATGCCATGTGACCACCATGCAACACAACTTAAATTTTTTAAACGGTTGTTTTGTCTACGTCTACTGTTATGTTGTTGTTGTTACAAAATAAATTTAGTTGATTTGATTTTTATTTGATTTTAGATTTTGAGCGAAATTCTCCCCATAATTCCATGTTCGCACATGCGCAGCCGCGAAAATTGGCGATCTCCGAATAGGTCAATTTCTGACATTTTCTGTGTAACCTGAGCTCCTACTCACGTGGTGAACAGCGAGTTTATGCACCGGGAGCAACGGGGTAGTGCACCAGCAGAAATAACTGACTGCACCACATAACCAAACTAGCAAACAGTCAGACACGAATACACGCATAGAACTGAACCACCGTCGACGCTGTCTTCAGCCTAACAATGGCGCCTTATGAGGTCAGAAAAGCCAATGTCTTCGTGATTGTCTGCACAATTGACAATAATACCAAGTACGCAGGATGATTGAATGCAACAGTATTGAGCACTGTGCGCAGTCACAGCATTGCTAATTAGTATAAGTACGAGAACTTCCCGTTGCAACCTTACAATGAATCAACACAGCCATGCACACCGTCGAAGGAAATACGATATGCGCATATAACATATCACGGTATTGGAGAATATTTCTGCAAAACAGACGACATATACACACACGTAGCAACTGTCAAAACAGTGTTTAATCGAAATAAAAAATACTAAGGGTCGAGATGCATGTTATTGCAAAATGTTTACGCCGTGGTGGGCGTATCTGTGATTCTCTATTACAATTAAAGTACGGTTGTTCGTTCCGTTACCAGGAATCTGTCAGAGGTAGTAATTATTAGCAGGAAGTTCGCTGAATAAGTTGTACTCTGTCCCACCTTGCAGTTAGGAATATGGGAACAATCTAGCTTCAAAAGTTGTAAAGGTAGGCACGCCTGTCTCTTCAATAAGTGTCAATGTCAGCAGTTTATAATTCGATTGTTTTGTTTACAATTTGAACATATCGCGGGCGCAACGTTCAAATTGCAAAGAGTGTTTCGGGCATATTGATCGCAAATTATCGGGCAGTATGATTATACTTCAACATATTTATTCTAGTTTAAAAGTGTATTATATTAAACTAACTGAGTTACCCTGGAAAAAGGCAGTCATATACACCATCAACTAATTTTCATTTATATTTTAAAAATGTATTGTTGACATAATTGTGAACACTGAAAATAGACAAAACCTCAAATGCCCTACATTTTAGTTCCCAAACCCTAAACCCATCCCAAATATGTCCAACCTACACGCATTAATAAATTGTAACGGTCACTGGCCTAGTTGTTAGGACAACCTTTTGCCTCACTCGTGTAACTGACGTAACCAGCAACAGGCAGCTGGGTTACGCGTCCGGGATTTTGTTAAGGTTAATAACAAAAACTAATGCATATGTCTGCATACACCCAGTGACACATTTGTACATGGAATAATTACCTGTACAATGACATAGAAAAACATTAAATTCCGTGGCTGGAACTCCACGGAATTGTTGCAGTGTGTTGTTTGCCAAAAGTAGCACGCGCTCACGGAGCTGACGCGGGGAAATGCTTACGTGACCAGCGACAAGTAGACTTGGTGCATGTTAAACGCTGAGGATTTTCAAACGTCATAACTTAAAAACTATTCAAAAATTCTGCATACGTCCAGCAACAAATTTGTAGATGACATAATTACCTTTACGATAATACAGAAAAGCATGAAATTCCGCGGCTGGAACTCCACGTATAGCCTTTTGAAATATTGAGCCCCCAAGTTCTCCACCCCCAGACGAATTTCGAAAATGTATAAATCTACGAACCATCTCAGTGGGCCCGGTTGAATTTCAGCCCGATACATGCAAAACTGACGGAGATGTGGGTGCACATACAAACAAAGAACGAACTGTTTTATAATAATTTATTAGGACCACTGCAGTGTCGTGTTAATGTCAGTCGTGTAAACCAGTTCACAACTCAACAAAACCCGCATTGCGTGTAGCACAATATACGCAGACCAGTTGCATAACGTCATAGAAAATGCGCTGATCCGATCGCACAACCACGCAAAGGAAACGCCAGCTAGTCGTCAAACCCGCAACTCGCAGCAACAGTCTAACAATGTGGCATACACCTAGCATTACATGATATACATATCCGTGCGTCCTTTGTAAGACCGCGCGCTCTCTAACCGCCGGTGCTAAGTTCTTTCTCGCTGCAATACACACCACAGTCAGCACGCGAGCGTGTGGGCCAAGTGTCGCCGCCTGGCGCTAGAATGTATTAGTAAACAGACGTCTCCGTTTAATTAGCCTGTGAAGTAACTGTATGACCTACCATCGACAGGTGTCCGATTCACTGTGTAGTGTCATGGGGCCATTGAGGCACACTAACCACACTGGAAGTCAAAGTATGACGCTAGTCGACACCAGTAAATAATACATGCAGCACTGCGTGTGACGTGATATTTTGTATAATTACTTGAATCATACGGATAGATGACGGCATCGGTAGTTTCGGTAGTAACTTAACCCTGCTTGTTATGCATTAGATACATTTGCTTTATGTAGGGCGCGGTGTCGTAGTTATTAGAGCACAGGATTATCAATCGAGATAATCTGGGTTCGAATCCTCTAACTGCCGTTTCGTACACTGGATAAGTTCGTTCGTTCACTCAGTTGTATAAATGCTTAGCTGATATAGTCGGCGGCGAATAGTTGTGTATGAATTGACATCGCGCAGTAATTGCACCGTGGCTGAAACTTCCATGAGAAGTCGTGATGGTGATCGTTTGAAGAGGTCTGCCAGGGAGTGAACTGTAATGCGCTCTGGTCATACGGTCTGGGTACCGAAATAATGAAGAGCGTACGTTGTTATTTATATGAACATGACGCATCGTGGCGAGCATGTATGTAACTGTCAGGAGATAGGTTAATTAAGGGGTCCGTTGTACCATGTATTCTTCGACAGGATAGATAGACGCCTCCAACGATCGCATAAGACACACGTTAGCAAATGTAGCGTACTTACTACAATAACAACAACGCACAGAAAGGCAGAATAACATCTACTGTTGCTAATTCACATGACATTATGTTTTAGCAAATTCTTATTAGTTCAAATGGATTCTTTTGTCTTGCAGCCCAACAATTCATCGCAGAAGAAAGCAATAATTGTCCTGAACATCATTGTCGCGATAGCGGTCATTGTCATTGTCGCCCTCAGCATACACATTGCAGGTAAAACATCCACAATGAACCACCGCACCGCCGCACCGCCGCACCGCCGCACCGCCGCACCGCCGCACCGCCGCACCGCCGCACCGCCGCACCGCCGCACCGCCGCACCGCCGCACCGCCGCACCGCCGCACCACAGCAACACAGCACCACAGCAATACCGCACCACAGCACCATTGCACCTCAGCACCACCCCACCACCCCACCACCGCACCACAGCAGCACAGAAGCATAGCAGCACCGTACCACCGCAAAACAACTTCAATGTGTTATTACTACCACATGCGAACATTTTACACTTTTACTCATGTTTTGGCTGTTCAGAAAAAGCATAAACTTGATACAGATACGAACCCCCCAAGCACATGACTTTGTTTTGTTGGGTGAAGAGAAAGCTACAAAAGGTCATTTTATATTACCCTCATGATCCTTTGTTTCAGTGTCTCATCATGAAACGACGACAACCCCCGTCTCAGGTAAACATATGTTGCTTTTTGCTAGCAACGTTTGCTTCATTGCGCTTTCCTCTTCTTTGCTTTTCGAAATATAAAATGTCAATGACAAGTTATTTGCTAAGTTGTCTGGTCGCAACGAGGAATCAATTGTTAAGTCAATATCATCTCACTAACAAACGTGGTGCCAAATGATGGTATATATTAATAGCGGTGGTTATTTGGATGGTATCAATTGTGTCAAAGTCACAACAAACCAACATCAGTGTGTGTTTCTGAAGCACAGGAGACAGTTTCTACGGTGTCAAATGAAAGTGTTTTGTGTCGATGTTAGGCCGTATATATATATATATATATATATTTATATATTATATATATATATTTATATATATTTATATATGTATATACATGAGAGGTTTATCATCAACATACGTTTTAAAAGTTAGTTCGGAAGACAACTCGATGAAGGCATCAACACGATATCACAGCCGTGGGAGGAGGTAGCATTGTAATAAAACCACCGGTCTACCAACCGGGCTAACCCGGTTTCGGATCTTTTTCTTGCTACATTGTATTTTGAAGAACGGGCAATTTAGTTACCTCTACGTTGTTCCAGTTCACTCAGCTGTACTAATGAGTACCTGGCTGAGAGCGTGGATATGAGTAAATGGATAGTCATCTCGCAGTAATTGCAAAATGGCTGAATGCTAAAAAGTCGATAATAAAAAATTATATTCGAATGAGCAGATCTGCCAGGGAGTGAAGTTAAGAGCGCTTTAAGCAGATACGAAGAATGGACAGCGCGCTCTATAAGAACTTATGTTTTAATATCATATTGGGCTCATGTTTTAGCAATGTAACACAACGAGGCCATCGTTGTTTCAGACACACTCGCAGGAGACGCTAGATTGGACGGCTTAGAGTTCACCGACGCTTACAATGACTCGACGTCTACCAAATACAAGCATCTGCAACAAGAATTCTGCAAAAAGGTACACTTTGCACCGTCGTTTATGGTGTTTGAATTATGGCAATAGGTAAATTCTTTATTATTTGGCGATCACCAACTCATTGTTTAACAAAATAAATAAATGGATATGAATTGTCATGCGGTATTCGGGTGATTCATGAACAACACCCATGGACCCCTTGTTTTATCGTGGCAAAATTGAGAACGTAAAACCCGGAAAATTGTCTACAGCACCGCGTCCCCTTCTTCCGACGTCACTTCCGACAGCGTGGAAGTGTTCAGTGGGGGCCAGGCAAAGCTTAGAACACTACTGCAATTTTTTGGAACCGCAATGTCCAAAGAGTTGAGTGAGAGGGAAGGAAAAATCTCCAACAGAAGCTCCCCACTCCCCGTCTTCCGATGTCATGTCTGACCTAACCAACAGCGTACAGCGAAGTGCTGGACTGAAGCTCATCTCTCAAATATCACTAACGTTGTGACACAACTCAAATATCGGCGCGAATTAGACACACCGATTAAAAATTAAGGCCGGATTGATGAACGGTTCATAATCTGTGGTGACATTTTACCATATTCAACTACCATGTTGTTGACTTGTGTTGCATAATGTACGTTTGTACAGAACGTGCGAAGTGGTCGGCTTCAGGTAGGCATGTCGATCCTAACACTGTAGAGCACTGCTAATTACATACATTAAAATTATGGCGCAGATATATATTTGTATGTAATATAATACTAGCATCGTAGTGCCTCGTCCAATCGCCAAATGTCTAGGTTAACAGTATTATGTCGTACATGGGATATCTTTTGAGTAGCATTTTAAGGTAAACAATGTCTTGCTTAAAAGTTTGGACATTAACACTTGATTAAAATAGTACCCGTATACACCGGTCAAAGATCGACTAGAGATTCCTCCGCAGTGAAGATAAGAAATTACCGCACAGAACGTCAGCTTCATACCCTGTGACGTATACGAGGACATTTATTTACAAAAAGGAATACATTTATTTCAGGAAAAAAACATAAACAATCAGTATATGAATAGGTATAAAACATGCACAGCTTTAAAAGTAAATCAGCTAGAAATATAAATTTATAAAATAAAAATAATTACGTTTCACGTTTTGTTAATTGTATTTTATTCATGCAAGAGATATTGAGTGGACAATCGCCACTTATAAACCCTGATTGATCATATTATCGACATCAGCCGCGGCAGCGTCATTGTCCACTATCAGTTGACCGTGGTCCGGCCAACAGTCGGACAAGTGGGCCACACCCTTCAGCACCTGTTGGTGAGTGGCCTGGAGGAGGAACTTCGACGTCCCAACTCCCTCTTGGGCGCCTTCTCCGCATCCGTCAACGCCTCGCTCTCCTTCGGTCCTCTCGCCAACTTTACGGGTGACACGACAACGTCGACTACTGCGGGTAAGTCACCAGCAGTTCCTTCAAATTGTAGAAGTAAAACTCTTGCATTAACTGTCCTTCTGATGTCACCGTCCATGGGACGGATCCCGACAGCGTACACCAGGGGGCCCAAAACACTCCACTTACACCCAAAAAACAACACTTGAGGCACTCAAACACATCAAATTGAACCCCCTGAATCTCGCCAAAATACAAGCACTTTTTGGAAAAATGCCAACACTTGAATGTCTAGGGGGCACGTCGCGATAACCCGGGCATATTCCTCCTACGGGGACAGGTGCTCCGGGCCCCCTGGATCCGCCTATAGTTTACCGGAAACCTAATAAAACGAAATCGTGCTCCAGTTCACGCAATGTTCCGTGTTCGTTTGTTAGTAGGCAACACAGGTTAAAGGTAACACAAATTAACCCAAACCAACGTTTAATCGTCTTGCTAATATACGTAAACTGAATACTTACACAAAATGGTGTTTGCTTTCTTACTTGCGTTACCCTCTTAAAGTGAAGACTTGATTAGTTTCTTCCAGTTATTTAGGGTTGTTATAGCGTTTATGAGATTTAGTATTTATGAAACATATATTCTACGTCAAAGCATTTTTTGTGAAATGAATACTTTTGACATTTGCAAGAAGCTATCAGTAGCTTGCGAGGCATGACAGGTCATAAGGAGAAATATCAAAAGCAACCAAATGTGTATAAGTGCTCTACAGGTAGCTGCTGCTAAATTGTCGTCTGCTCTCTTAGGGGTCGGCCCACAAGTTTGGATGGATGGCGGTTTGATTATGATTGTTAATTGCGAGGAAAAAAATCGATCTAGTGGCACAACCTGTCGAGTGGAACATGTACTAATGCACATTTATGGTATCGTGGATATCGTAACCGGGAAGAATGATGGATAATGTGTTGGCAACCATGTATCCGACGGCCATTTTGTCCCACGTATGTACTATGTCAGTATGGTTGGCGGTCGGTGGTGGCTTTTTGCGAACATGTGTCAACCCCTTACAATAACCCGGGGCGTCTTGTAGGAATATCCACAGTAACAACCACCAATGGTACAACTACAGGTATGTCAGAGACGACAGCAGACGTCATAGATACAACACCAGGTACGCTACAGTCGTCTTTATAATCGATGATAATTTGGATGCAAAATATATTAATACACGCTATAGTTACGATAGTGTGAAGGTCTGATAGAATTACCTATACTAAGACAAGTATGACCAGTCGTACTAGAGACCGGTTACATGGTCGGGAGTAATCTTGAGTAGAAAACAATGCTTTTATTGAATAATCCAATTTGCATTTAACCCCTGTGATCGTTATATGTTGCAGACATGACTACAATCTCCGTCGGTACAACTGCAGGTATGGTAAAATCGTTGATGAAAACTCACTATGATTCCGACCCTTCTCCCTGTCTACCTGTCTCCCTGTCTCCCTATATCCCTGTATCCCTGTATCCCTGTATCCCTGTATCCCTGTATCCCTGTATCCCTGTATCCCTGTATCCCTGTATCCCTGTATCCCTGTATCCCTGTCTCCCAGACATGTTATAGATGTTATGTTAGTAAAGGCATCATTCATCGCCCTTACAACCCTCTGATTATTTTACTTTTTGTTTCTTGGACAAATCACACCAAAATATCATAACAATCATATCTTAACCCAAACAATATGCATTTGGAAATATATGTTCATATTTATCGATACGTCTGGTAATATGAGCATTTTTGTTCAAGTCTATTTTTTTATATTCTTAAAATACAAAACACAAATTAATTGCTTTTATGCGACTTTTCAATACTGGAATGGTTTCTCAGAAAATTTACCTGACCACATTCCAGTGTGTAGTTCTCAAAATATGTGGACTTTAAGTTAAGGTGCTCATTACACCCGACGTTACCCTATCCCATCTTTCCACGTCACAGCGGCGTTGATGTGTGTACGTGACGGAAGTGCTACGTGTGTTGTAGAAGTAGACGCCTGTACCAGTCAGCCGTGTCAGCATGGAGGAACGTGCACTAAGAACGACGATGGGTACCGGTGTGTCTGTCCAGTGTGTCGCTGTTCGCAGGGTGGCCGGACACCAACCTGTGAACTAGGTGAGATATTGGATCCTGCTGAACACGTTTGGATAGTGAATAGTTATAAATGTTCATACCTGATGCATTTCATACGCAACACAAATTGTAAAAACAGATCTACTCGTCTAATAGACGTACTAAAATGGATGCTTTTGTATGATCTGGTTGACATATATGTTTACGGAAGCGATCCAATCATAATATTATATTTTAATAGTATATATATTCTGGTTTTTAAACGTACCCATGCCTGTACGTTCATCATTTTTGCTGTCCATAGAAATTATTGATTGCTCCGAAGTTACCGAGTGGGAACTTGTCAAATAGACTTAATATACAGCTGTATACCAAAAGTCCGAGTCACGTAACTGCGGTTGAAATTCGGCACAAACATCTTAGAAACACCTACATTCACCAACATACTAAAGTTGTTTAATGTTGTAAAACGTCAACACTCGCTGTTCACACTGTCTGGTATCTCTGTACGTCCCACATTTAGCACTACATATGTGTGTTGCTTTATTCATAACCAACACACCGGGCAAAAATCGCTGGCTTCCACCCCACAGGGTGAAACATAGTGCATGACTAAACTTTAACATGACGACATTAGTCCTGACCCTGGATGTTTCAGTGTCGCCCACTGATAAATGTCTAAGATGGATTCATTTCAGGGTGTAAAATAATAGTCATGCATTCGTCATGCATTCGCTTTGTTCCAGCCGGCGACATTTGCGTGAACAACACCCAATCCACCCCTCACCCGTACGACTGTTACCAGTACGTGCAGTGCGTCAACTCGGCTCCTTTGTTGCGACAGTGTCCAGGAGGTCTCGTGTTCAGTCCTAACGACGATGGTTGCTCCTACTTGGTTGACACGGCGTGTGCTCAGCCTATTGTTACAGGTGTGTTACAATACATACTCCTGTTCTAATACATTACAAATTTACTTGCGTTCAGGGTTAATTATCAAAAACGTTTCAGACTTATTCTACAGTTGTGGTTATTCACGCAACTATGTTCAACAAACAGTATCACGTGTATTTTTAAATAGGGTGATAATTAATCGTGTTATTATAGACACACTAACTTGTTCTTCTAACCGACGCCGTGTGCAAGACGCGGTTACTCAACTTCGATATGAGTGAAACACGTAATTCAAGATCTAAGGTTCAATAACTTCATTGTCCGTTTAAAACATTGCATGATAGGATCCTATGCTATTTGAGTAGATTTTCGTTTTAGTGCAGCATTGTAATATACACTCGACAGCTATCTCTGCGCTCGCTGTATGTGGACAATACGTGCGACCTGTATCTCATTATTGCTAGTGACACTGCCATTGTTAACTGTAGCTGTGTTGGTTGTCTAAAATGTCATGTTCGTTGCTACTATGACTCGGGACGTCTTGTAGGAGTGACAACAGCTGCGAGCACGTCTGCTATAACACCAGGTATGACATAAGCTATATCTTGTCTTACTTAACAGTATGATTATCAATGTCAGGTGATTGCAGTCTGATTACGGGAGAGGTTAGTATAATAATATATTTATTTAACAAGTTAAAATGACAATTGCACTCACCAATAATCAACTACTTACGTATATATAACTATAATAGATACACATGTACACACATACCTACACACATGTACACACACACAACTACACAAGTACACAATACATATTACATACATACATACATGTATACACGCACGCGCGCACGCAGGCACGCACGCACACCACACACACACACGCGCGCGCATATACATACGCATACGCTCACACAAACTAATGTTATCTGATGACATGTTGCAGGCGACACCACCGCAGGGGACTCAACCCAAGCTACCATCAGAGAGACCGCTACAACTGCAGGTATGTCACTTGCTGTTATGTCAACAGGGAATACACGAGAGTCACTAGCCAGATAATAGTCACGAGTCACATCAACAACTAGTGTACAGGCTTAGCCCCCAATACCTTTTGGACGGTGTGCATTTGGCGGTTTTGCATGAGCCTCAAGGGGTGCAATGGAAGTGTATTGGTAAGCCTCAATAGGGGGTGCAGTGGGATGGTTTTGGTAAGCCTCAACAGGGGTGCAGTGGTATGGTTTTGGTAAGCCTCAACAGGGGGTGCAGTGGGAGGGTACTGGTAAGCCTCAAAAGAGGGAACTGTGGTATTTTATTGGTAAGCCGCTAAAGGGGGTGCAGTGGGATGGTTTTGGTAAGCTTCAAAAGGGGATGCAGTGGGGTGGTTTTGATGTGCTTCAAAAGGGGGTGCAGTGGGATGGTTTTGATATGCTTCAAAAGGGATGCAGTGGGATGGTTTTAGTACGCTTCAAAAGGGGGTGCAGTGGGATGGTTTTGGTAAGCTTCAAAAGGGGATGCAGTGGGATGGTTTTAATAAGCCTCTACAGGGGTTGCAGTGGGAGGGTATTGGTAAGCCTCAAAAGGGGAGGGTATTGGTAAGCCTCAAAAGGGTGTGCAGTGGGATGATGTTGATGAGCATCAGCCTCCCCAATACTAACCACGTTCCGACGCCTGTGTAGTGCATTATTCACATTAAATGAAGGCATATTGACATTTATATGTACCTTCTCTGGGCGCATTTTTAATGACATACATTGTGATATAGAGATGAAACTGAGGAGGCAATGTTGACATGTATTAAAATATGACGCCACAACAATTCAATCACAGCATATCTGCCTGTGAAGGAATAGCAATTACATGCAACGTTTGGATATTATATACATATATATATATACATATATATATATATATATATATATATATAACGTTGTTGTGTGTTTATAGCTTTCAAGCAATCTTAAACGTGTACACCTCTGCATGTGTTTTAGATGTGGATCCGTGTGACAGTTCTCCGTGTCAGAATGGGGGCACGTGTACTACAGTCGATGACGAATATCGGTGCGACTGTCCGGCGTGTGGGTGTTCACAAGGTGGAACGACTTCAACCTGTGGACTAAGTAAGTCTCCTGCGAATGACGTCATCACTATATCGTTTCTCTTTTGGTGTAGTGTATGCAGGCAGTATCTGTTTGGCTCGCAGAAATAACTCGGTTGAGTCTAGATATTCGTTACTAAAGTTCCATAAACAAATATGTTTCACAAACATGCTCAAAAAAGAAACTGTCAGACATTTAGAAAACAAAGAGTCGCTTTATATCTTAATGGTGGCATTCCTAATTCTTTATTTCAAGTACCGGTTTATAGCGTAATTACAGTGGCCTTCAGTTTACGCTGTGATTTGTATTTGATTTAAAATCTGGTTCTTAGTTGTGGCAAACGAAATGTGCAACATCG
This sequence comes from Escarpia spicata, assembly GCA_963995525.1. NCBI lineage: Eukaryota > Metazoa > Annelida > Polychaeta > Sabellida > Siboglinidae > Escarpia > Escarpia spicata. The sequence goes on from OZ023214.1 coordinate 24,849,276, forward strand.
GCAACACATTGTTTTATTTGTCTCATTTCAGTCGATGATATGTGTGTCAATCAAGCATTTATATCACATCCCTACAACTGTCACAACTACGTACAGTGCGCCAATTCGGTGGTAGCCCAAGTGCTTCCCTGTCAACCCGCTGAGAATGTCTTCGACCCGGCGAAAGGCAGTTGTGCACCATTGGTCAATGTCACCTGTGCACAGCAGCCAGGTAAGTTGCTGCCACATCCCTGTATAACTACACAGGTATTAGCGTTAATCATAGCTTAACGTGAATAACAATACAGTCACATCCGATTACATAAACTCGTCGTTATAATTCTAATTAAAATGTGGTAAATGCTAGTAGTCCGGTAAGAGGTATGCATTTTTAATGTCTTGAACAAAAGTATATTTAGAAATATGAGTTAGTAAACAATATATTCTTCATCTATGTGCCGTTTCTGTCGCAGGCGTTGGCGATAATAGCCCTCCAAAATGCTCGGTTGTTTGTATTTTTAGCAGTTCTGCTACGATCCTTCCAAATCATGTTGGCAGGCGTGCATTATTTTATTCTCTGTTGGTGTGTGCATTTTTCTGCAAATTTTTCTGTTGTTACGAGATGTTGTAATTTTTGTATTCTCGTATGTGGTTTATAAATCTTGTTTTTGTTAATCTAATCATGCTTATGATCTGTCTTGTTGATGTGGTTATTCTATTCTGAAAATATCTTTATTACTTTTCGTTTCTGTCCATAGATCTCTCTCTATTCTTCTTAAGAACCAAATGTCAATGGTTTCCATGTTTTAGGCTTCTATTTGTTGTGATCTTTTAGTTATTGCTTATGTGTCACACCCATGTAGGAATATTGGCACTACGCAGCATTACAATACCTATGTTCTTATTTCAAGTAAAATACTTTTATTTGTTAAATTGTTTTTCGTGTTGTGGAAAGCTGTTTTGGCCTGAACAATTAGTCGTCTATTGATCTCATCTTTGCATCGTTCTTAAGATGTTATCAGTTATTCCATATAGCTAAACTTATTAACTTCGTATATCGTAACCAGATAGATAAACTGAACATGCATTGAGTAGCGACACGTTCTGGCGTCGCTTTGAGAAAAGTAGGCTTATAGAACTCTCGTTTTTATGTAATAATCGAAACGCAACATAACCATGTGAGCCTTGTCTGTTGCAGAATCGACGACCGTCGTCGTAACTACAACAGAAGGTACGGGACACGACATGTCTTTACAATCAATAACAGTATTGCACATCGGGCATACTGTTCTCGCTTGCACAGAAACTAGTGGATAGTTGTGTGCTTGTAGAAAAGTCCCCATAGGTATGTCATACCTGTCGTTTTGTAAATACGTCAGCTTTTGGACATTGGACAATCCAAACCCGGTAACGATTCCGGAATTGAAGGCAAAAGGTATTTGAATCGATCAATGTGAAACTATTGGAGTAGAAAAGTGTTGAAATCACAATTGCTGTAGTGTGGGTCAACTGAAATAGGAATAGGACCCAGGTCTGATACAAATTGTTTACACATTCGTCATTTGTATTGTACTTTGTCTTGTCACAGACACTCGGAACTGCAGCATGGTGACGTGTCAAAATGGCGGCACGTGTGAGGACATTTCTCCCGGCGTTAATTGTCTCTGTCCACCGACTCACACGGGCAGCACTTGCGAGACAGGTGAGCAACGTACCAGTAGCACGTGTGTGTGTGTGTGTGTGTGTGTGTGTGTGTGTGTGTGTGTGTGTGTGTGTGTGTGTGTGTGTGTGTGTGTGTGTGTGTGTGTGTGTGTGTGTGTCTGTGTGTGTGTGTGTGTGTGTGTGTGTGTGTGTGTGTGTGTGTGTGTGTGTGTGTGTGTGTGTGTGTGTGTGTGTGTGTGTGTGTGTGTGTGTGTGTGTGTGTGTGTGTGTGTGTGTGTGTGTGTGTGTGTGTGTGCTGTAGTTGTCACCGTATGTGTCGTGTGTGTGTGTGTGTGTGTGTGTGTGTGTGTGTGTGTGTGTGTGTGTGTGTGTGTGTGTGTGTGTGTGTGTGTGTGTGTCTGTGTGTGTGTGTGTGTGTGTGTGTGTGTGTGTGTGTGTGTGTGTGTGTGTGTGTGTGTGTGTGTGTGTGTGTGTGTGTGTGTGTGTGTGTGTGTGTGTGTGTGTGTGTGTGTGTGTGTGTGTGTGTGTGTGTGTGTGTGTGTGTGTGTGTGTGTGTGTGTGTGTGCTGTAGTTGTCACCGTATGTGTCGTGTGTGTGTGTGTGTGTGTGTGTGTGTGTGTGTGTGTGTGTGTGTGTGTGTGTGTGTGTGTGTGTGTGTGTGTGTGTGTGTGTGTGTGTGTGTGTGTGTGTGTGTGTGTGTGTGTGTGTGTGTGTGTGTGTGTGTGTGTGTGTGTGTGTGCTGTAGTTGTCACCGTGTGTGTCGTGTTTGTGACAGAGATAATCAGCTGGATGTGTGTGCTGTAGTTGTCACCGTGTGTATCGTGTGTGTGTGTGTGTTGTTGTTGTTGTTGTTGTTGTTGTTGTGTTGTGTGTGCGTGCGTGCGTGTGTGTGTGTGTGTGTGCTATAGTTGTCACCGTGTGTGTCGTGTTTGTGACAGAGATAATCAGCTGGATGTGTGTGCTGTAGTTGTCACCGTGTGTATCGTGTGTGTGTGTGTGTGTGTGTGTGTGTGTGTGTGTGTGTGTGTGTGTGTGTGTGTGTGTGTGTGTGTGTGGTGTTGTTGTGTTGTGTGTGCGTGCGTGCGTGTATGTGTGTGTTATAGTTGTCACCGTGTGTGTGGTGTGTATGATAGAGATCATCAGCTGCATGTATGGTGTAGTTGTCACCGTGAGTCGTGTCTGTGACAGAGATCATCAGCTGTGCGGAGACGTCGTGTGAACACGAAGCCAAATGCAATGACGGCTCCGACGGCTACCACTGCGACTGCCTGGCCGGCTTCAGCGGACTGCACTGCGAGACAGGTCCGTCACAATGTCGAAGTCTTCATACGTATTCATTAATTCAACTACCCATCACGTGATCTGTTGCTTTACAAAAAGGTCGGCCAAGCAATCAAAAATGAGATGCCGAACACGTAGTGCGTATGAACATATCGTAGTATATATGGTGTTTTAATTCAAGCTCCAAACGTTTTTCTTGATGACAAACACGGTAGGTAGGCAAATGTTTTAAAGCGACAGCTGTATGCAAAATTTTTAAACTACACTGTAGCCGATGTCCTGCCACTATAGCCTATGTACGTATTATGTTGTCAATAATGTTGACAACATAAAGTTGACAGGGGTGACGCGCATACTTTTGATCGCATTGACAAAGCTACGCCTGGTGTTGAGTTTTTGGGTAGTGTCCACCTGACTGACTGGACATTTGAACAGTCCCCGTCGGTTTACAGGCCATTATCAAAAGGAATACTACTCTTTAGACCTTTCTAATTATAATAAGTTCATCATGACGCGGTGCACACTTCAACAGCCGTCTATTGCTGCTTTCAGATATTGACGAATGTGAGAGCAATCCCTGCCAGCACGCCTCGGCGTGTGTGGATCACGAGGCAGGATATACGTGTCTGTGTGGCCACCACTGCGGCTGCGCCAACCAGGCGTCTGGATCTAACTGTGACAAGGGTTAGTGTAAAACTATTTGTACGTTTGTGTGGTGTTGTTTATTGACATATTATTGTATGTGCACATGATATGTGTATTTCCCGTTAGCTTTGAAGAGGATGTTACGTTGACCAAACACGATGTCCTTTAGTGATTGCCTAATATCAATATTTGAATATAGGTCTATAATATATCTAGGATATGTATCGGGAAAAGGCTACCATCTAAAAATCAAACATTCTTGTTACCAACTTGGTGAACTTTCGTGACGCTATTAACGCAGTTTTTAACCTTCTTCTTGTTTTTGTCTACGTGAACATGAATAACGATTATAATTAGATAGCCGTCGTGTGAACATCTTTATTAACTCGATGCTTGCATCTTTCTCTTCAGATCCACGCACGTGTGAAGGATTTAGCTACGGCGAATACATACCTGACCCAGACAACTGTGGCCTGTCTCACCGGTGTCTGCACTCATCCGGTGTTATGGAACGGACCCAACCCGGAGTTGCCAACTGCACTAGCGGTCATGTATTCGTTTATGAGGATACATCATGCGTGGCCGTTGATCTAGCGATGTGCGCCAACTATACGTACTTCCACCCACAGCCGTAGTGGATAGAGTCAGCTGGTCAGAAAGCGACTTGGGTGTGACGACAGTACAATACACCAGGGTGCTGTGGATGCAAACATTATTATTATTATTATTACTGATTACACAAATGCTTGAAATGTAGACATTGAACTGTTACACAACTGTATAGTATATTTATATCATTGTCAGAATGACAGCCAATAGAAATAATTTTAGAAGGCATTTAACAGGTTTGAGAATGACGTAAAGACCCATACTGCTCCAATTTTGTGAGCCGTTTTTTTGCATATATGTATATTCATATATAAGTATGTAACATTATTTATATATATATATATATATCATTATTATTAATATATTTATTGTTTTTCATATATGTGCTGTTTTATTGTTATTTGAGTTACGATTGTTCAAATTTACGTGCTGCAGGTGGTAATCTTTTATTATCCGCGCTTTCTTGCATGTGGTTTGGGGCTTTCCGCAAACCTACAATCGCCGAAATATTTGTATTAATTAACAACTACATCACGTTGTAAAACGACATTGTGTTCAACGAAGTATTATTCATGTCTCACATGCCAACAAAGATAACATATCCTGGATAATCTGCGACCTTAGGGCGCAACATTCTTCGTAGGGTGGTTTTTTCACGGAAGTGTATCATGAGGGTGCATAATGATGAGTGTTTTTTCTACTGCAGAGGTTATTAACACTTGTAATTGTAATTGGTAATTTATATTTACTAATGCGACAGATTATCTCTGAACGTTTAGCATGGCGTGGGCGAGTCTGGTTAATGCGCTAGATGGCGCCACATAGGAACATCATTTATGCCTGTGTATGTACGGTATTACTGTATTGCATTTTTTTTAATGTTAAGTAGAAGGACACAACTTTCAACATTTTTAATTTTAAAGAATACAAATCTTAAAATCTACCGAAACTTGATAATGACAGACATCGCGATTTCATATCTGTCATCTATAAATTAAGTCAGCACTAATTATGAATATTGCACACAATAACGATGATGCCATGGATTTATATTCAAAAGTTACACTTACGACCAAAGCTCTGTTTTTGTGTTGTTTTTATCATTCGACATATAAGTTTGTAGTTCTATATTCATTGACGATGAACGTATTCGCGAGACAATGATAAATCAGTTGAGTACACAAATATATCAAGCATCTACAAAGGCCTGTGCAGCAGACACATCGATTGTACTAAAACATCTACAAAGGCCTGTGCAACAGACACATCGATTGTACCAAAACAATTGGGAAAATAACAAATATAAAAAGGCGGACTGTTCAGTAAATACATCTTAGATAGGGTCTTGTATCAGGGCGTGTGCGAGTAGATGCGTCACTCCCGCAGTAAACACGTTTTGTATAACACGTTTCTGTTATACAAAACAACGTGATACGTTGCTATAGTTGTGAAATCAATTAACTGATATAGTTTTCGTAGTACGAACGTAGGACACACTTAATAATATTTGATACACATACAATTTTATTACGAACACGTGACTTAAACATAATAAATACAAAAATTACAACGGCTTCGCCACTGTATTTGACTTGTCTTTTAAAAAAATCACCGTTAAATACACACTAAGGCCATCTAATAAACACTAGTTCCTCACTTGCATTATTTCGCATTCACAAAGCAAGATTAATCTATGTTCAAACAGCATTTCACTAAAAGCACACTGAATATACATGTTATCCTTAGCAAATGTGTGTCAATATCCTGTAGACGAGTTATATATGTATAAACAAATATCAGTTCTAGAGCACTACAAAGTGACCCTGCTGACTTTATAAAAGCATTGCTTAAGATGCTTGCTATCTGCACACTGTATGTCAAGAAGGGCCACCTGCCAATGTTACGTGATACCATGCTTTGGCAGTGATCTCCCAGCATGCAGTTCATTCCATTCCTGATCTTGTTAGGACGCACTCGGTGACAGTTATCTTTCATCGTTCATTATAATTATCATTTAGTATTTAGACGCGACGTTTATTGGGGAAACATGGATCACATTAGGCCCTTACATGTAATCGTCGATCGTTCCGCAATTATATGATACAAATACAGAAGGAAGTACAACTTCACTTATTGACATTTCGATTACGTCGTTTAGTTCCGAGTCCATCCTGTTCAAGCTTGATGGCTACTTGGACGACGTTCATTGGTAGAGAGCAGCGAGCGTGGCGTTTGCGCACTGAACCTCTTCCGGCCAGTCGCACCGTTGCGTGACGGGATTGAATACGAGTTTGACTGTGTCGTGGGAACAGCTGCGCCTCGTCACGGCGTGGCCGAATAAGCACTGGTAGTACAGCGAGCAGTCGCTAGGGTGCGCCGCGAAGCTGAGCGTGCCGTTGCAGTGGGGAATCCCTAACGTATGCAAGACATATTATCACTTATTACGTACTTAGTTATTTGCAAATGTAATTCAAACAACGACATTATTTACGGTAAACTTTAACATATAAATTGTAACCAGCCACAGCATAATGGATATTAAGTCGCAAAATCGTTAAAAAAAAGTGTTGTACGTTTTTGGATTCCACAGATAATGAGTTTTACAAATCATACCTCATTTGTTGAAATATATTCAGTGTTTTTATTTATTGCAAAAAAGGCGAAGAAAACTTTATAAGAGCAAGGTTTTGAGAAACGGTGTCATTTTAACTCGTATTGCTTGTGGAGGAAAACTAACTGAACACTGAAAGAAGAAATTATAAGACAGGCATTTCAGACAAAATCACAACAATAGACCCACGCGACTTAATGCCCGGTTCGTTGTGGCGGGGAATTATAAAAATAAACGCAATTGTCACAGGGATGCCCAAATGCTGTTGAAAACAATATCCTGATATTTGGTAAAATTCAAAGTATAGCACGCAAAATAGTAATATATATATATATATATATATATTTGCAAACTAATAAAACATGATTGCATATGTATTCAATGGCTTGCCATAAACACTTTGTTACATACAATAACTAGGCCAAGGCAGAACTTGTGTCAATTTACAGCACTGCATTTTATCCACCTCCGCTACCGATGCCTATTTATTAATTTAAACTATCAATCTAGGAATGACTGAACATGCAATATTATTCAGTACATATCTTTTCCACAAATGACAATGCCTAGACATGAACTAATGAAGTAACTTAGTAAGGCCTAAAAGGAAGTCTTACAAGTTAGTCAAGTCACTAAACCGACATTTGCCTTTGCGTTCCTAACATCATTTAATATACAAACAGTATTGATAACATTCATTATGATGAAACAGTTTAATTTGGGACATTTTAGCGGTCCAAATTGCACTAACGTAGTGGCGTTTTTGAGCGATAATAAATTAATTTAATAAACGCGCGCACACTGATGTCGTTCTGAGCTTTATACCGACACCAACAGTACCATTAAACGCACTATTTCATCATAATATCCGTATTCGTATATCTTAACTGAGGTGGCGAGATGTTAGGAACATATTGGCTTTAAAAATTTAGGTAGCCGAGGCCTTATAATTAATGTCGAATATAACATCTCAAGACTACAATGCCAGCAACCGTTACATAAGCATAGCGACCGATAACACGACCGCTACAATAATTATTTCGCGTGATTAAAAACATTCCGTAGATTTGATTAAAAATATTTGTTTGTCCGTAGATAGAAATAAGTGTCAAAATTCCGCATAAAACGGATTATTCCGTAGATTGGGCATCCCTGTTGTCAATCAAACACACATTTTGTAAAACGCAAAATTGAATGTATTTTGATAGATTAGTTAGTATCTTAACAACAAGGCTTGTGACCGAATTTAACAATGTTGCGTTTACTTAGGCTTAGTAAATAGCATAGGCTGTGTTTAGGAGAGCTGCCCATTACTTCTTCCCCTAGTGCAGGCGTGTTGAGGCGGGACAGACATTAACTACTGATATGTGTGAATCAGCGCACTACGTGTTATGTCGCCAAGCGAGGAAGCATCAGTACTAGTCTAGACTGGGTAGAAATGTCTATGTAGTATTAATAATTACTATTTACAGCAACTAACGAAAAGCACTTTGCTGTTAGCTGTGATGTAGTTCAGTTAGAGCAGCGAAGTCATCCGTTACTAGGCCCACGCCTTTAAGTTGCACTGTGCGTTGATCACACACACACGCGCGCACGCACGCACGCACGCACGCACACACACATAATATATATATATATATATATATATATAATATTATATATATATATGTGTGTATATATATATATATAATATATATACATTATATGTAGATATGTACATACACGTATTCACACACGCGCGCGCGCGGGCGCGCACGCACATACACACACATACACACACATACACACACACACATACACACACATACACACACATACACACACATACACACACATACACACACATACACACACATACACACACATACACACACATACACACACATACACACACATACACACACACACACACACACACACACACACACACACACACACACACACACACACATACACACACACACACACACACACACACACACACACACACACACATACACACAGCACGTGTGTATTTAATATAGCATTAGTGTTCTTGCAGCTATTCAATTGCTAAGTATGTACATTCTACCGCCTGACCTACCTGTGACGTTGCGAATGTATGGTAACTGGTAACAGATATAACCCAAACCGCCGTCCTCTAGAGGTATAGGGATGCTGAACTAGAATAGTGTTTTTTTCCAAGAGATGTTCATAGCGGTTTTTGTCAAGGCGAGTAGTTTTTACCAAAACAGACATGGACAAAGTAATTGGCTGAACATATATTTTGATCCTTTACTATTATAATATATTCGAAATAAATGCAAAATCGTCATTCAATTGGGTGGCACACGAGGTAGGATCCCGTGTGAAGAAGTAACTCTTTTGATCGGTGCAACACTAGCGTATTGCACGTTAGCGCAAGCAACCTTGTCCACGTATTCACAGTCATTATTCAACGGGTTAAATGTCAAAGGTTGACTTTTGTGTGAAGGTGCACAGGTCTGGTGGTGTGCTTGACCGTTAGAACATTGGACAAATTGGTCGCAGTTATCGGGGTCTGGGAAATATCCGTCACCATGTGAGCACACACTTCCTGCAGCTACAAGTACATTCATGGCGACATTGTAGTTAACATATAAGTAAATAAAGCAATAATACGAATAATATAGTCATGTTGTGCTAACGGAAAATGCCGCTTAGAACAGTATCCTTGCAGTTGGTCAGAAAGACACGCGATGACAATACTATTTACGTTATGCTGATAAGAAATGGTAATATTTATCATAAAACCAAAAAAATATCTTTAGTAGCAAAGATATATTAATTAATACTATATATTTTATAAAACATAAAAAATATCTTTAGTAGCAAAGGTATATTAATTAATACTATATATTTTATATGTTATTAACAACTTGTTTCCATCATTATATTAAGGATATTAAGTATAGTTAGTAGCACCGGACAGTTGAACACCTTCGTCATAATCCACTATGAGCTACGCTTGTTGTTGGATACCGATCTATATATTGTTGTGTTTACAGCATAACTAATTTGATGATATCAACTAAACCCATCGATGAGCGGATTGATGAGAAGCTATTTAACGCGTGTACCTTTGCAATAATATGCTGATTAATAATAAATAATATGTGTAGCACTTCTTTTTAGTCAAACACGAGTTGAATTGTACACAGTGTCGTACGAATAAATATACAGATGCAATGTACATTACGTCGGGACGTTATTTTTTAGGTTAACACATAGTCATAATTTCGGAATATAGCATAATACGTATCTGTTGAAAACAAAATTCACATTATAATACGTTTTTCTCCCTGGCAGGAAGTACTCACTTTGCTCGCAGTTTGGACCGGATGCTTGATTTGCGCAGCCACACTTGTATCCGCAGTGACATCGATAGCCGCTGTCGGCTGTAGGGTCGTTCACACACGTGCCGCCATTTTGACACGGACTCGAAGCACATGGACCTATAGGAAACACAAATGGACTATAACTCGGTGTCACTAGGCGGTGCCACATTAAACAGCTGCTGAATACTTCTTCTATCTCACATAGTACGCATAATAACGCCGCAGTTTGACAGACTTATTGTTGTTGTTGTTAATGTTGTTGTTGTTGATGATGTTGTTGTTATCATCTTTTTTGTTATTGCCCATACATTTGTCAATAGTGATTATTGTGATTGTTATTTCATAGTTATTATTAAAGTTATTTTGTGGTTAGCATTGCGGTTATTTTATTGGTTTTTATTGTGGCTATTACAACGGATATTATTGTTGATATTATCATGGTTATTGTTATGGTTATTGTTATTAGTTATTATGTTTATTAGGTTTTGTCGCTGTAATTTTGGTTATTGTTATTAGTTATTATGTTAATTAGGTTTTGTCGCTGTTATTATGGTTATAGTTATTAGTAATTATGTTTATTAGATTTTGTTGCTGTTATTATGGTTATTGTTATTAGTTATTGTGTTTATTACTATTATTGGTGTTAATCGTCGTGACGACCGATTAATTGTCCAATTGATCGAGCGACACTTTGTCGATCAGTCAATCGGATAATCAATCCCTTGTGAAAACTGTCTTTATTATTATGGTCTTTATGATACAACTATAAAAAAATACAACTCAGAATATTGATTTAACTGATGGAAAACAAACGGTATTTAAAATAAAAATATTTTAGCAAACTGGTGCAAACTAATATGTATGCATACAGTGATCATAGCTATGTTGTCAGCATGTTGCAGTGCGAGAACAATACGACCACATTTTATTGTTATGTGTTCATTAGTTCATGAAATGAAAATTATGTATGCAGTTTAGTTGTACAATATTTGCACCATGAAAATGGGTGTTTGGTTAAAGGGGAAAAAAAAAAAAAACATGGAGTTTGGTTTATGTACCTAAAAGAGTTAATACGAACTAACCATTTGCAACTATAATCAACACTATCACGCCTGTTTTATAGTAGGAAAAGATTGTAGAACGCACAGCTACCGTACTTCATGGACAGCGCCATTTTGGCCGGTAAACCTACGTCATAAGTTCTTGTTTCAACATCATGTTGTTGTTGGAATACGACTACTCTGTTTTGTTAATTTGTTCATTTAGCATCGAGCATATTCAACCTTAGAATGTCATAAAACATTCTGAACAGTTCACCTCACTCAACAGTCCGCGTTAATCAATGGTGATATTACTACTCTATTTGTAGGCCTAAACATTTCAGATGTATGCCTGCCGATAACATTTGTGATTTGGCTTTCTAAACTCCTTATCATTCGATTATTTAAAAATGCGGTCGTTGTAACAGCCGTTGACCGCGATTGATTCCGCCGTCAGCTACTTCGCGGCTGTGTAGGAATCTCAAAACACTACCCAATTTGAAAACACACTAGTGTTTTTAAATTAATTTGAACACATACTAGTCAAGTTGAAAACACTCATTTGTAGTCATTTCAAAACACTCACCTGTTCATTTGTTTTCCAGGGTGAGTGTTTTTGAAATTGCTATAGGAATTTCAAAACACTACCCAATTTGAAGAAAAAAACACTCTAGTCTTGTGTTAGCCGCACACGGCTCCGATTACGCACGATTGTCTACGCTGGGACGGTGAAGATGCGTCGGATCGTAGACAATCGGGCGGTGTGCGGTTGGCTTTATACATATGTTGTACTTTAATTACAATGGAACGTGTAAATATACGTTTTTATAAGCAGAGTATTTTGAAATTGATAGGCTAGTGTTTTCAATTTAACCGTAGTGTTTGAACTTGGCCAGGTGCCCGCCTGCCTGGTTGGCTGCGAAGGTTATTACAACCACGACGTTGTCAGAGCTTGTAGAGTTGCATTATTTATACTGAGCCTATTTAGCTAATCAATGAAATATACAGATAGGCCTATAGATATATATAATTTTCGGAAGTATAATTTTATATTCCTAATACGCATTACATGGAGACAGTTTCCGTAATACCGTAATCTGCAGTCCACTTGTCGAGAAAAAAATCCAATCGAATAGATTGGTAAATAGTACCGCGTACTGATTGAAAAATGTACCATCACATTGCGCAGTGCAAAGGGTTATCTAGTCGTTAAAGGAATGCAAAACTATGCTTAATTCATAGCCGAGTCTATGTTATAACATACTAGTGTGCTTATGAATAACTCTTCATGTTTACGGGATACAAAGACTCATAACTTCGCTTTCTTTCTGTGGTATTTTATATCATCAAGAGTAAAACAATTAAAGTTGTTTTACTCCATTATTCAAACAAGTAGTTTGACAACAGAATATGTAGTGCCTGTACGTGTATGATCGAGACTATTGGCTCTGTGGACTATGTGAATCAATGGGCTTGATGTAGGTAAATTACCGACATGGTTGCATCCTCTGGCAGATACGCCAGGTAGTAGGGACCAAGGGCTTTCATTTTCTCTTCGGAAAGAAACAGGCAACATGGGGTGAAATTAATTGCCCACATTACGAAACGGCAAGAGGGGTTGTCGAACACTGGTCCTCTCGATCGATCTGATCTTTGGCCGGTCACCTTAAGAACGTGTATATTACTGTCAGGTGTTAGAGAAGTCACTTTCTATCAATATGCTGCTGCATCGTTTCGGTTCCATGGTAAACACTACACAACATTCGATTGTGTATAGCCAGGATGGTGGATCACCATGACAACCGGACACCAAATAAGGGCAACGATGTATAACGAATGGGTTCAATGGCGACTGGGTCACTTCATCGAGATCACTTCTTGCTGTTTGAATAGTGGGCAATTTAATCTAACCCTTTTCCTGTGTCTTTCCAAAGAGATACAAAAAGCCACACATAAATACCCGAATTTCCCTTACTCTGGTAAATTCACTCCTAATTATATTCTTAGGAACGCAAGGGCTTTGGACATCAAAACGTCAATATGACGTCACTGTGATTCAACGTCTTGTGTCTTCCTAGTTACGCGAGTTTACAGCGCACACGCGACAGAACTGTCTTCATAGCAGGTACGGTGAATACTCGTTCTATTTAACTAACTTGTTCCATATATACGATAGTATTTTTTTCCAAAGCGTAGTATATCCAGAAAACAATCCCGGGATTATAGAGATGTGAACGTTACTCCATTCAAGACGTTATCATAGCATTTGGTGTCCGTGTAACGATACCACCGTAGACTATACATAGCTTACCGAACTGAGGGCCTATGTAGTCCTATCGCGGAAATGCTGTCGAATACATCACCGTGTATACTAATTGAAGTATAACTTTGATAATGCATCTAAATTGACGTCTTTATGGTTGAACATGGCGGATTAAGTCAACTGGTTTAAAACATATTATTATGACAAATACACCAACTTTGAACTTTCGTTAAATAAATTGTCGATGACCATTGTCTAAATTAGACGATTCTGTCTTTTCTGCCGCGCCATGTTAAATATCGTCGGGCATTAATCAAAACTGTACTGTACATCATAGTGAACCAAGGCTAATACCAAAGCATTTAAATAATTTATTTAAATGCTTTGGTGATACCCTTATCATCTGAGATGTAATTGTCCTATTACTGGTTTCCCGTGGCGTAAATTACGCATTTGACATGCGTCGTTAATACGTTTAATATTAGTGTAAACCATTTCCTTAATGTAACATTCAGTATCGCAACATTATCATTAAATAATGTAGTTGGCTATTGTGATTCGAGGAACCCATTCAGTGTAAGCAAGTAAGCAAATAAACAAGCGATATTAATATGAGTAAGTAGGTTAGGCCTAGTTATTTGTTAAGCTGCATAAAATGAAACAAAATCACAGGAACCAAACAGATACGTTGCAATACTTATTACCTGTCGGAGTTGTCGTCGGGACAAGTAAAGTTGTTATCACCGTCGTGGTGAACGCCGTAGTTTGACGGGTCGGTGAAAACTCTGTCGTTGTGCCTTGTGTCGAAACGAAAGTATTCCGTACCGTTGAGCTCAGGGCAATAATCGGGGTTGTCTTCACCGTGCTATCCTCACGTCCAGCAGTAGATGCCACTTCTACGCGCGACGTCGTCGGTGACGTAGATATGTTGTGTTTGTCATTGCCGTGAGGCGATGTTGCTGGCACACTCTGACTGCTCGACTCTGGTTTCGTAGTTAAACTCTCCACATCATCCATTGTTACTGTCGTCCGTTGAGTTGATTCTGTTCTTGATATTGTCTTCTGATTATATGTTGGCGATGTTTTTGTATTAATTGTATGTGTGTCTATGTTTGCTGTACTTGAATTCGGCGATGTGATTTCCAATGTAGATACTGTTGTTGTCGATGGCGAATGAGTCTGCGGTGTTTGTCGTATTGCAGTTCGTGTCGTTTCACTCGCAAAAGATGCATTGCTTTCTGGCAAAGTAGACATGGTTTCTAGAGAAGATGTGCTCTTACTTCCTGAAGACATTTCGGTGTTAGTGACGTACAATTCAGATGTTGAGGATATCTTGTCGTCTATATTAGTTTCTAATGATGCTCCTGCAGTAACAGCGGATACGGTTGTCAATGTTGTTGCTTCGTCAAGCGGTGTCGTTTTTGGTTTATATGTCGATGAGGCCACACTAGCGCTTGGTGCGGTCATGTGTGATGTTTCTTTGCCTACCGATGTAGCTTCGACGCCACCAGATAATGTAATCACCGATGTTGCATAATTATCCACCGTTGTTGTTTCAACTTCATCCGTATAAGTTGATGGGATCGCCGATGCCATTTCCTTATCTACCAATGTTGTTTCGGAGTAAGCAGTAGATGATACATCTCTATCAGACGATACACTCGCAATTACAGTAGCTTCATCAACAACTGTAGTTTTGTACTCATCAGTAGAAGATGCCACGGCTAAGGTTGACGGGATCGCCGATGTTGTTTCCTCATCTACAAATGTCGTTTCACTATCAGCTTCAATAGCCGATGTCGTCGCCTGTATTTCCGATGATCTTTCCTTTTCTGACAATATCGTCCGAGTTTCTATAGTTGATGATAGGGTCTCCGTTGACATATCCTTTTCTACAAACGTCGACTCAACTTCAACAGTTGGTGACTCGACACTTACAGTTGAAGGTATCACTGTTGTTGTTTCCTTTTCTGTAACCGTCGTCTCAACTTCAAATGTTGATGTAGCCGCATCAGTTGTTGATGGTGACCTAGGTGGTGTATAATTGTCTGCAACAACTGCTGTCACAGTAGCAGAACTGGTGGTTAGCGGCATCGCCGAAGTTATTTCATTTCCCAGGACCGTCTTCTTATTTCGACTTGTTGCTGTATCCGCACCTGTGGGCGATGGTATATCGGATGTTATTTTAGTGTCCACCAGTGTCGTTTCAGCTTCAACAGTTGATGTTGCAGCGCTGGTAGTTAGTGATATCTCTTGTGTAGTTTCCTTTTCTACAAACGTTGTCTCATCTTCAATAGTTGATGTATCCGCATCAGCGGTTGATGGTATCCTCGATGTTTCGTCATTTTCTACAACTGTCGGATCGGCTTCAGTTGGTGTTGCAACTGCACCAGTGGTTGCGTGTGTTGTCGTTGATGTTGTTTCTTTGTCTACAAATGTCGTACCAGTTTCAGTTGTTGGTAATTCCTCGCTTACGGTTGATGGTACCTCTGTTGTTATTTCCTTTTCCACATCTGTCATCTCAGCTTCAGTTGTCGTATCCACTCCTGTGGTTGATGGAGGCTGTGATGTTGCGTACATTTCTAAAGCCGTCGTCTCAGCTTCAATTGTTGGTAACTCGGCACTTGCAGTTGAAAGCATCACTGTTGTTATTTCGTTTTCTTCAACCGTCGTCTCATCGTCAATAGTTGATACGGAAGAACTTGTGGTTAATAGTGTAGCCAATGGTGTTTCCTCTTCTACAGCTGTTGTGTCAGCTTCAATAGTTGTGACAGCTTCACCAATGGTTGTTGGGATCTCCGATATTGTTTCTTTTTCTACGACAATCGATTCAGCTCCAATAGTTGAAGATTCAGCACTTGTAGTTGCTAAAACGTACGTTGTTATCTCATTTTCTCCATTTGTGACATCATTTTCAGTAGTTGATACAGCCGCACGGGTAACTGAAGATATATCCTTTGTTGTTTTTATTTCTGTTGTTGTCTCAATTCCAACAGTTGATGACGTTGCACTAGTAGTTGATGATATCTCCGATGTTGTCTTCACTTCTTTATCTACAAATGTAGTCTCATCGTCCATAGTTGATGTAACCCCTCCGATGTTCAATAGTATCTCCGATGTTCTTTTATTGTTTACAATTGTTGTCTCGATTTCAATACCTGATGTAACTTCACTAATTGTGGAAGGTATTTCCAGTGTTGTGTTCTCTTCTATAATTGTTGTATCAGGTTCAATAGGTATTGTAGCCTCTCTAGATGTTGTTGATTTCTGCAATGCATGTTCCTTCCGTACAAATGTCGTCTGAGCTTCAGTAGTTGATATATCAGCGCCGATGGTTGATGTTATCGCCAATGTTGTGTCATTGTCTACAAATGTCGTCTTAACTTCAGTAGTTGATATATCAGTACCGGTGGTTAATGCTATCGCCGATATGGTTTCTTTCTTTGGAAATGTCGTATCAGTTTCAGTAGTTGATATATCAGCACCGGTGGTTGATGTTATCGCCAGTGTGGTTTCTGCGTCAACAAATGTCGTCTCAGCTTCAGTAGTTGATATATCAGCACCGATGGTTGATCTTATTGCTAGTGTAGTTTCTTTTTCTACAAATGTCGTCTGAGCTTCGGTAGTTGGTATATCAGCATCGATGGTTGATAATATCGCAGATGTGGTTTCTTTTTCTACTTTTTTGTTTACAAATGTCGTCCGAGCATCAATAGATGATATATCAGCACCGGTAGTTGGAGCTATTGCCAGTGTGGTTTCTGCGTTTACAAATATCTTCTCAGCTTCAGCAGTTGATATATCAGCACCGGTGGGTGATGTTATTGCATATGTGGTTTCTTTATCTACAAATGTTGCCTCAGCTTCATTAACTGATATATCCGCACGGGTGGTTGATGGTATCGCCGATATGGTTCCTCCGTTTACAAATATCGTGTCAGTTTCAGTAGTTGATATATCAGCGACGGTGGTTGATGATATCGTCGATGTGGTTTCATTGTCTACAAAGGTCGTTTGAACTTCAGTAGTTGATATGTCAGCACCGGTGGTTGATATTATCCCCGATGTGGTTTGTTTGTCTACAAATGTCGTCTCAGCTTCAGTAGATGATATATCAGCGCCGGTGGTTGATGGTATCGCCGATGCGGTTTGTTTGTCTACAAATATCGTATCAGCTTCAGTAGGTGATATATCAGTGCCGGTGGTTGATGGTATCACAGATGCGGTTTGTGTGTCTGCAAATGTCGTCTCAGCTTCAGTAGTTGATATATCAGCGCCGGTGGTCGACGGTATTGCCGATGTGGTTTGTCTTTCTACAAATGTCGTCCCAGCTTCAGTAGTTGATATATCTGCGCCGGTGGTCGATAGAATAGCCGATGTGGTTTGTCTTTCAACAATTGTCGTCTCAGCAACAGTAGGTGATATATCAGCTCCGGCGGTTGATGGTATTGCCGATGTGGTTTGTCTTTCTACAAATGTCGTCTCAGCTTCAGTAGTTGATATATCAGCGCCGGTGGTTGATGGTATCGCCGATGCGGTTTGTTTGTCTACAAATGTCGTCTCAGCTTCAGTAGTTGATATATCAGCGCCGGTGGTTGATGGTATCGCCGATGCTGTTTGTTTGTCTACAAATGTCGTCTCAGCTTCAGTAGATGATATATCAGCGCCGGTGGTTGATGGTATCGCCGATGCGGTTTGTTTGTCTACAAATATCGTATCAGCGTCAGTAGGTGATATATCAGCGCCGGTGGTTGATGGTATCGCCGATGCTGTTTGTATGTCTGCAAATGTCTTCTCAGCTTCAGTAGTTGATATATCAACGCCGGTGGTCGATGATATTGCCGATGTGGTTTGTCTTTCTACAAATGTCGTCTCAGCTTCAGTAGTTGATATATCTGCGCCGGTGGTCGATGGAATTGCCGATGTGATTTGTCTTTCAACAATTGTCGTCTCAGCTTCAGTAGGTGATATATCAGCTCCGGCGGTTGATGGTATTGATAATGTGGTTTGTCTTTCTACAAATGTCGTCTCAGCTTCAGTAGGTGATATATCTGCGCCGGTGGTTGATGCTATCGCTGATGCGGTTTGTTTTTCTACAAATGTCGTCTCAACTTCAGTAGGTGATATATCTGCCCCGGTGGTTGATGGTATCGCTGATGTGGTTTGTCTTTCTACAAATGTCGTCTCAGCTTCAGTAGGTGATATATCTGCGCCGGTGGTTGATGGTATCGCCGATGCGGTTTGTTTGTCTACAAATGTCGACTGAGCTTCGGCAGATGATATATCAGCGCCGGTGGTTGATGGTATCGCCGATGCGGTTTGTTTGTCTACAAATGTCGTCTCAGTTTCAGTAGATGATATATCAGCGCCGGTGGTTGATGGTATCGCCGATGCGGTTTGTTTGTCTACAAATATCGTGTCAGCTTCAGTAGGTGATATATCAGCGCCGGTGGTTGATGGTAACTCCGATGCGGTTTGTGTGTCCGCAAATGTCGTCTCAACTTCAGTAGTTGATATATCAACGCCGGGGGTCGATGGTATTGCCGATGTGGTTTGTCTTTCTAGAAATGTCGTCTCAGCTTCAGTAGGTGATATATCTGCGCCGGTGGTTGATGGTATCGCCAATGCTGTTTGTTTGTCTACAAGTGTCGTCTCAGCTTCAGTAGGTGATATATCAGCGCTGGTGGTTGATGCTATCGCTGATGCGGTTTGTTTGTCTATAAATGTCGTCTCAACTTCAGTAGGTGATATATCAGCGCTGGTGGTTGATGCTATCGCTGATGCGGTTTGTTTGTCTACAAGTGTCGTCTCAGCTTCAGTAGGTGATATATCTGCGCTGGTGGTTGATGCTATCGCTGATGCGGTTTGTTTGTCTATAAATGTCGTCTCAGCTTCAGTAGGTGATATATCAGCGCTGGTGGTTGATGCTATCGCTGATGCGGTTTGTTTGTCTATAAATGTCGTCTCAGCTTCAGTAGGTGATATATCAGCGCTGGTGGTTGATGCTATCGCTGATGCGGTTTGTTTGTCTACAAATGTCGTCTCAACTTCAGTAGGTGATATATCTGCGCCGGTGGTTGATGGTATCGCCGATGCGGTTTGTTTGTCTATAAATGTCGTCTCAGCTTCAGTAGATGATATATCAGCGTCGGTGGTTGATGGTATCGCCGATGCGGTTTGTTTGTCTACAAATGTCGTCTCAGCTTCAGTAGATGATATATCAGCGCCGGTGGTTGATGGTATCGCCGATGCGGTTTGTTTGTCTACAAATATCTTATCAGCGTCAGTAGGTGATATATCAGCGCCGGTGGTTGATGGTATCGCCGATGCTGTTTGTATGTCTGCAAATGTCTTCTCAGCTTCAGTAGTTGATATATCAGCGCCGGTGGTCGATGGTATTGCCGATGTGGTTTGTCTTTCTACAAATGTCGTCTCAGCTTCAGTAGTTGATATATCTGCGCCGGTGGTCGATGAAATTGCCGATGTGATTTGTCTTTCAACAACTGTCGTCTCAGCTTCAGTAGGTGATATATCAGCTCCGGCGGTTGATGATATTGATAATGTGGTTTGTCTTTCTACAAATGTCGTCTCAACTTCACTAGGTGATATATCTGCGCCGGTGGTTGATGCTATCGCTGATGCTGTTTCTTTGTCTACAAATGTCGTCTCAACTTCAGTAGGTGGTATATCTGCCCCGGTGGTTGATGGTATCGCTGATGCGGTTTGTTTTTCTACAAATGTCGTCTCAACTTCAGTAGGTGATATTTCTGCGCCGGTGGTTGATGGTATCGCTGATGCGGTTTGTTTGTCTTCAAATGTCGTCTCAGCTACAGTAGATGATATATCAGCGCCGGTGGTTGATGGTATCGCCGATGCAGTTTGTTTGTGTACAAATGTTGTCTCAGCTTCAGTAGTTGATATATCAGCGTCGGTGGTTGATAATATCGCCGATGCGGTTTGTTTGTCTACAAATGTCGTCTCAGCTTCAGTAGATGATATATCAGCGCCGGTGGTCGGTGGTATTGCCGATGTGGTTTGTCTTTCAACAATTGTCGTCTCTGCATCAGTAGGTGATATATCTGCTCCGACGGTTGATGGTATTGCCGATGTGGTTTGTCTTTCTACAAATGTCATCTCAGCTTCAGTTGGTGATATATCTGCGCCGGTGGTTGACGGTATCGTCGATGCGGTTTGTTTGTCTACAAGTGTCGTCTCAACTTCAGTAGGTGATATATCTGTGCCAGTGGTTGATGGTATCGCCGATGCGGTTTGTTTGTCTACAAATGTCGTTTCAGCTTCAGTAGATGATATATCAGCGCCGGTGGTTGATGGTATCGCCGGAGCGGTTTGTTTGTGTACAAATGTCGTCTCAGCTTCAGTAGTTGATATATCAGCGCCGGTGGTTGATGGTATCGCCGATGCGGTTTGTTTGTCTACAAATGTCGTCTCAGCTTCAGTAGATGATATATCAGCGCCGGTGGTTGATGGTATTGCCGATGTGGTTTGTCTTTCTACAAATGTCGTCTCAGCTTCAGTAGGTGTTATATCTGCGCCGGTGGTTGATGGCATCGCCGATGCCGTTTGTTTGTCTACATGTGTCATCTCAGCTTCGGTAGGTGATGTATCAGCGCTTATGGTTGATGCTATCGCTGATGCCGTTTGTGTTTCTACAAATGTCGTCTCAAATTCAGTACGTGATATATCTGCGCCGGTGGTTGATGGTATCGCCGATGCGGTTTGTTTGTCTACAATTGTCGTCTCAGCTTCAGTAGGTGATATATCAGCGCCGGTGGTTGATGGTATCGCCGATGCGGTTTGTGTGTCTACAAATGTCGTCTCAGCTTCAGTAGTTGGTATATCAGCTCCGGTGGTCGGTGGTATTGCCGATGTGGTTTGTCTTTCTACAAATGTCGTCTCAGCTTCAGTAGATGATATATCAGCGCCGGTGGTTGATGGTTTCGCCGATGCGGTTTGTTTGTCTACAAATGTCGTCCTAGCTTCAGTAGTTGATATATTAGTGCCGGTGGTTGATTGTATCGCCGATGCGGTTTGTTTGTCTACAAATGTCGTCTCAGCTTCAGTAGATGATATATTAGCGCCGGTGATTGATGGTATCGCCGATGCGGTTTGTTTGCCTACAAATATCGTATCAGCGTCAGTAGGTGATATATCAGCGCCGGTGGTTGATGGTATCGCCGATGCAGTTTGTGTGTTTGCAAATGTCTTCTCAGCTTCAGTAGTTGATATATCAGCGCCGGTGGTCGATGGTATTGCCAATGTGGTTTGTTTGTCTACAAATGTCGTCTCAGCTTCAGTAGTTCGTATATCAGCGCCGGTGGTGGATGGTATCGCCGATGCGGTTAGTTTGTCTACAAATGTCGTCTCAGCTTCAGTAGGTGATATATCAGCGCCGGTGGTTGATGGTATTGCCGATGTGATTTGTCTTTTTACAAATGTCGTCTCAGCTTCAGTAGTTGGTATATCAGCTCCGGTGGTCGGTGGTATTGCCGATGTGGTTTGTCTTTCTACAAATGTCGTCTCAGCTTCAGTAGATGATATATCAGCGCCGGTGATTGATGGTATCGCCGATGCGGTTTGTTTTTCTACAAATGTCGTCTCAGCTTCAGTAGTTGATATATCAGCGCCGGTGGTTGATTGTATCGCCGATGCGGTTTGTTTGTCTACAAATGTCGTCTCAGCTTCAGTAGATGATATATCAGCGCCGGTGATTGATGGTATCGCCGATGTGGTTTGTTTGTCTACAAATATCGTGTCAGCGTCAGTAGGTGATATATCAGCGCCGGTGGTTGATGGTATCTCCGATGCGGTTTGTGTGTTTGCAAAAGTCTTCTCAGCTTCAGTAGTTGATATATCAGCGCCGGTGGTCGATGGTATTGACAATGTGGTTTGTCTTTCTATAAATGTCGTCTCAGCTTCAGTAGGTGATATATCAGCTCCGGCGGTTGATGGTATTGATAATGTGGTTTGTCTTTCTACAAATGTCGTCTCAGCTGCAGTAGGTGATATATCTGCGCCGGTGGTTGATGGTATCGCCAATGCTGTTTGTTTGTCTACAAGTGTCGTCTCAGCTTCAGTAGGTGATATATCAGCGCCGGTGGTGGATGGTATCGCCGATGCGGTTTGTTTGTCTACACATGTCGTCTCAGCTTCAGTAGGTGATATATCAGCGCCGGTGGTGGATGGTATCGCCGATGCGGTTTGTTTGTCTACAAATGTCGTCTCAACTTCAGTAGGTGATATATCTGCGCCGGTTTTTGATGGTATCGCCGATGCGGTTTGTTTGTCTACAAATGTCGTCTCAGCTTCAGTAGTTGATATATCAGCGCCGGTGGTGGATGGTATCGCCGATGCGGTTTGTTTGTCTACAAATGTCGTCTCAGCTTCAGTAGTTGGTATATCAGCTCCGGTGGTCGATGGTATTGCCGATGTGGTTTGTCTTTTTAAAAATGTCGTCTCAGCTTCAGTAGATGATATATCAGCGCCGGTGGTTGTTGGTATCGCCGATGCGGTTTGCTTGTCTACAAATGTCGTCTCAGCTTCAGTAGATGATATATCAGCGCCGGTGGTTGATGGTATCGCCGATGTGGTTTGTTTGTCTACAAATATCGTATCAGCTTCAGTAGGTGATATATCAGCGCCGGTGGTTGATGGTATCGCCGATGCGGTTTGTGTGTTTGCAAAAGTCTTCTCAGCTTCAGTAGTTGATATATCAGCGCCGGTGGTCGATGGTATTGCCAATGTGGTTTGTCTTTCTATAAATGTCGTCTCAGCTTCAGTAGGTGATATATCAGCTCCGGCGGTTGATGGTATTGATAATGTGGTTTGTCTTTCTACAAATGTCGTCTCAGCTTCAGTAGGTGATATATCTGCGCCGGTGGTTGATGGTATCGCCGATGCTGTTTGTTTGTCTACAAGTGACGTCTCAGCTTCAGTAGGTGATATATCAGCGCTGGTGGTTGATGCTATCGCTGATGCGGTTTGTTTTTCTACAAATGTCGTCTCAACTTCAGTAGGTGATATATCTGCGCCGGTTGTTGATGGTATCCCCGATGCGGTTTGTTTGTCTACAAATGTAGTCTCAGCTTCAGTAGTTGATATATCAGCGCCGGTGGTGGATGGTATCGCCGATGCGGTTTGTTTGTCTACAAATGTCGTCTCAGCTTCAGTAGGTGATATATCAGCGCCGGTGGTTGATGGTATCGCCGATGCGGTTTGTTTGTCTACAAATATCGTCTCAGCTTCAGTAGTTGATATATCAGCGCCGGTGGTTGATGGTATCTCCGATGCGGTTTGTTTGTGTACAAATGTCGTCTCAGCTTCAGTAGTTGATATATCAGCGCCGGTGGTTAATGGTATCGCCGATGCGGTTTGTTTGTCTACAAATGTCGTCTCAGCTTCAGTAGGTGATATATCAGCGCCTGTGGTTGATGGTATCGCCGATGCGGTTTGTGTGTCTTCAAATGTCGTCTCAACATCAGTAGTTGATATATCAACGCCGGTGGTCGATGGTATTGCCGATGTGGTTTGTCTTTCTACAAATGTCGTCTCAGCTTCAGTAGTTGACATATCTGCGCCGGCGGTCGATGGAATTGCCGATGCGGTTTGTTTGTCTACAAATGTTGTCTCAGCTTCAGTAGGTGATATATCAGCGCCGGTGGTTGATGGTATCGCCGATGCAGTTTGTTTGTCTACAAATGTCGTCTCAGCTTCAGTAGGTGATATATCAGCGCCGGTGGTTGATGGTATCGCCGATGCGGTTTGTGTGTCTACAAATGTCGTCTCAGCTTCTGTAGGTGATATATCAGCGCCGGTGGCTGATGGTACTGCCGATGTGATTTGTCTTTCTACAAATGTCGTCTCAGCTTCAGTAGTTGACATATCTGCGCCGGTGGTCGATGGAATTGCCGATGCGGTTTGTTTGTCTACAAATGTTGTCTCAGCTTCAGTAGGTGATATATCAGCGCCGGTGGTTGATGGTATCGCCGATGCAGTTTGTTTGTCTACAAATGTCGTCTCAGCTTCAGTAGGTGATATATCAGCGCCGGTGGTTGATGGTATCGCCGATGCGGTTTGTGTGTCTACAAATGTCGTCTCAGCTTCTGTAGGTGATATATCAGCGCCGGTGGCTGATGGTATTGCCGATGTGATTTGTCTTTCTACAAATGTCGTCTCAGCTTCAGTAGGTGATTTATCAGCGCCGGTGGTTGAGGGTATTGCCGATGTGGTTTGTCTTTCTACAAATGCCGTATCTGCTTCTGTAGGTGATATATCAGCGCCGGTGGTCCGTGGTATCGCCGATGCCGTTTGTTTGTCTATAAATGTCGTCTCAGCTTCAGTAGATGATATATCAGCGCCGGTGGTTGATGGTATCGCCGATGCGGTTTGTTTGTCTACAAATGTCGTCTCAGCTTCAGTAGGTGATATATCAGCGCCGGTGGTTGATGGTATTGCCGATGTGGTTTGTCTTTCTACAAATGTCGTCTCAACCCCAGTAGATGGTGTAGCAGCGCCGGTCATTGGTGGTATTGCCGAAGTTGCCTCATTTTCTACAAATGATGCCACCGTTTCATTAGTTAATGATGCCGATGTAGTGTTTGATGGGATCGCTGATGTTGTTTCATTATTTTCCGGCGTGCTTTCAATTTTAATGGTTGTTATGTTGGCCAATAGTGCTTCGTTATCTTCCGATGTGTGATAAGCAGTTTCATAAGTAGACGATTCCGCACCAGCGGATGTTGTTATGGCCAATGTTGTTTCGTTATCTTCCTGTATGGGTTCTGTTTCGTAAGTAGACGAGGTCGCATTATTGGTTGGTGGGATGGCCGATGTTTTTTCCTTTTTTGCAGTTATCGTTTCAGTTTCCTCGGCAGAAGAAATCGCATTGTTAGTTGATGTGATCGCCGATGTTGTCTCCATTTGAGTAATCTCAGGTTCATTAGAAGGTGTTGCCACAAGAGTGGGTGATGTGATCGCCGATGTTGACTCCATCTGAGTCTTTTCAAGTTCATTAGGAGATGTTGTCACAAGAGTGGGTGATGTGATCGCCGATGTTGTTAAGTTATCCACGGATTTGATGTCCGTTTCAAAAGTAGGCCAGTCCATTCTAGTGGTTGGTGTGATGGGCAATGTCGCTTCGTTATCTTCCGATGTGCTGTCAGTGTTATAAGCAGACGAGTCTGGTTTAGTGTTTGTTGGGATAACCGATGTTGTCTCCTTTTCTAAACGTAGTGTTTCAGTTTCACTGACAGATGACGCCTCACTGGTAGATGTTGCGGGTTCTGTGTCTTCGTCACCAGATAATGAGGCTGCTGAAGTATATGGTGGGATCGCTGACATTGTGTCGTTATCTGACGATGTGGTTCCAGCTCCATTGCCAGAGGAAGCCACATTAGTGGTCGCTATTTTCACATATGTTCTTTCGTTATTTGTCGATAGTATCTTATTGTTCTCAGTTGTTTCAATAACGTTCGTTATATGTTCTGGTTTAGTAGTTGGCAAAGTTGTTGGTACGGATCTAGCCGAAGTGATCTCTGCTCCGGGTGTTATCTCGAAATCCGTTGGTTGTGAATTCGTAAACACATTTCCGTTATATTCGGCTGGTGGTGGTATTGTGTCTGTGTGTGCCGTTGATGATTCTGTTTCCAACGTAGTTGGGAATATCGACACTACGGCTGTATCTGCAATCGTAGTATCATGTTCAACAATCGACACAACTCAATCTGGTGTGATTGTTGATGCTTCACTCTTATATTAATTGCAACCAATGTTCTAAATGGTTTTCATTTTTTCTGCAGACGCGTCACTGTTACCTTTAATAGATGTTTATGATACAACAGTAGATAACAATATTTCTATGTATATGCTGCTGTTTCTATGTTAGCTATTGCTAAGATGACATGGCTTGTACTGTTAGTTAGTTCGTGGTTAGTAGATACCAATATTGTTTCTTTAAAAAAGAAAGATTGCTTTCTGCATCTACAGTCGACACCATTACCACTACAGTTGACTATGACTACGTTTTGATTCAATAACTGTCATAACACTTATTGATTCACCAATTGCCAACACCACTGTCGAGAATACACGTGCCCCGATCGTGTTGTTAATTGCAGCTGCTATCTCAATGATGTTAGTAAAAATCGGTAAAGAAAATGTCAAGTTCCTACCTTCTGTGCTTGATTCTTGCTCGATCGTTGTAACTGCCACCGTTGATTGTGCGTACGTTTCTCGCGAAGTAAATTCTGATTCAGCAGTGCTAGAAACGTCTCGCGTTTGTGTGCCTACCTCAGACGTCGATGGGATTGTTGGTATTGTTGTTTGATGTGCGGTTGTCTGCTCACGTTCTGCGTTAGATGAAACTGGTGAATGTGTGATGTTTTGTGCTGTGTGTGTTGCAATTTCTCGGGTGGCTGTTTGTTCAGATATTGTCGCTGTTGGAGGTGTATTTGTGTGTGCAGTACCCGTGGCAACTGAGTCACCAGTTGAGTACTTGTTAGGTGTTGTTTTGTGAGTCTCCGTAGTTGCTGTACTTGGCGGTGATACTGTGTTAGACACGGCTATGTCAGGTTCTGTCTCGGAAGATGTCGACGGTTCTGTAACAGGCGTTGCCGCCGCTTCTGCCCTAGAAGCTGTCGACGGATCTGTCCTAGAAGCTGTCGAAAATTCTGTCTCATGAGATGTCAAAGGTTCCGTCTCAGAAGCTGTAGACGGTTGTGTCCTTGAAGCTGTCGACGGTTCTGTCTCAGGAGATGTCGACATTTCTGACTCAGAAGCTGTCGACGGTTGTGTCTCAGGAGATGTCGACATTTCTGACTCAGAAGCTGTCGACGGTTCTGTCACGAAAGCTATCGAAGGTTTTGTTTTCGAAGATGTAAACGGCTCTGTCGCAAAATTTGTCGTTGGGTCTGTCTCAGAAGCCGTCAACGGTTTTGTCACCGACGATGTCGACGGTACTGTCTCATTGGTTGTGGACTCTTGTGTCTCAGAAGCTGCCAATGGTTCCATCTGAGAAGTTGTCAACGGCTCCGTTTCAGATGCAGTCAACGATTCTGTAACAGATGATGTCGACGGTTCTGTCGCAGAAATTGTTAATTGTTCTGTCGCAGAAGGTATCAACGGTTCTGCCGCAGAATATGTCGTTGGTTCTGTTTCAGGTGCTGTCGACGGTTCTGTCTCCGAAGCTGTCGATGGTTCTGTGGCGGATGATGTTGACATTTCTGTCGTATTGGTTGTCGACTGTTGCGTCTCAGAAGCTGTCGACAGTTCAGTCTCATAAACTGTCGACTGTGCTGTCGCAATAGTTGATAAGGGTTCCGTCTCAAAAGCTGTCGACGGTGCTTTTTCGGTAGTTCTGAACGGTTCTGTCACGAATGACGTCGACGGTTCTGTCGCATTGATTGTAGACTGTTCGGTCTCAGAAACTGCCAACGGTTCGGTCTCAAAAGCTGTCGACGGTTCCGTATCAGAAGCTGTCGACGATTCTGTAACTGGTGATTGTGACGATTCTGTTGCAGAAATTGTCAACTGCTGTGTCGCAGAAGCTGTCGACGGTTCTGTCGCAAAAGATATCGTTGGTTCTGTTTCAGATGGTGTCGATGGTTCTGTTTCTGTAGCTGTCAACGGTTCTGTCACGGATGATGTTGACGGTTCTGTCGCATTGGTTGTTAACTGTTGCTTTTCAGACGATGTCAACGGTACCGTCTCAAATGCTGTCAACATTTCTGTCATGGATGATGTCGACGGTTCTGTCGCAAAAGTTGTCAAAGGCTCTGTCGCAGAAGTTGTTAACGGTCCAGGCTCAGGCGCTGCCGAAGGTTCTGTCGAAAAATATTTCGGTGGATCTGTTTCAAAATTTGTAGAGGGTTCTTTTTTAGAAGTCTCAGAACGTGTCGACAGTTCTGTCGCAATACTTAACGGTGGTTCCGTCTCAGTAGCCGTCAACGGTTCTGTCTCAGAAGCTATTGAAGGTTCTCTCTCAGAATGTGTCGACAGTTCTGTCGCAATACTTAATGCTGGTTCCGTCTCAGTAGCTGTCAACGGTTCTGTCTCTGAATCTGTCGACGGTTCTGTCGCAATAGCTGATGACGGTTCCGTCTTTGAAGCTGTTGACGGTCCTGTTTCAGTAGCTCTCAACGGTTCTGTCACGGATGATGTTGACGGTTCTGTCGCATTGATTGTCGACGGTTCCGTCTGAGAAGCTGTAGTCGGTTCCGTCGCAGACGCTGTCATCGATCCTGTAACGGATGATTTCGACAGTTCTGTCGCAGAAGATGTCGTTGCTTCTGTTTCAGATCCTGTTGACGGTTTTGTCACAGAATATGCCGTTGCTTCCGTTTCAGACGCTGTCGACGGCTCTGTCTGAGAAGCTGTCAACGGTTCTGTCACGGATGATGTTGACGGTTCTGTCGCAATGGTTGTCAACTGTTGCGTCTCAGAAGCTGTCACCGGTTCCGTTTCAGAAGCTTTCAACGGTTCTGTCATGGATGATGTCGACGGTTCTGTCGCATTAATTGTAGACTGTTCCGTCTCAGAAGCTGTCACCGGTTCGGTCTCAAAAGCTGTCGACGGTTCCGTCTCAGAAGCTATCGACGAATCTGTCTCAGAAGCTGTCCACTGTCCTGTCTCAGGTTCTGTCGTTGGTTCTGTTTCAGATGCTGTCGATGGTTCTGTCACAGAATATGCCGATGTTTCCGTTTCAGATGCTGTTGACGGTTCTGTCTCAGAAGCTGTCAACGGTTCTGTCACGGATGATGTTGACGGTTCTGTCGCATTGATTGTCGGTTGTTGCGTCTCGGGAGCTGTCAACGGTTCCGTCTCAGAATCTGTAGAAAGTTCTGTCGCAAAATATGTCAACTTTTCTGTCTCAGATGCTATCGACGATTCTGTCTCAGAAGTTGTCGACGGTTCTGTCGCAGAAGATGTCGTTGGTTCTGTTTCAGAAGCTGTCAATGGTTCTTTCACGGATGATGTTGACGGTTCTGTCGCATTGGTTGTTAACTGTTGCGTTACAGAAGCTGTCATGGATACCTTGTCAGAAGCTGTCAACGTTTCGGTCATGGATGATGTCGACGGTTCTGTGGCAAAAGTTTTCAACGGTTCTGTCGCAGAAGTTGTTGACGGTTCTGTCTCAGGCGCTGTCGACAGTTCTGTCTCGGATGGTGTTGACGGCTCTGTCGGCTCATTGGTTGTCAACCGTTGCATCTCAGAAGCTGTCAACGTTTCTGTCATGGATGATGTCGGTTCTGTCGCAGAAGTTGTTGACGGTCCAGTTTCAGGCGCTGTCGACGGTTCTGTCGAAACATATGTCGGTGGGTCTGTTTCAAAAGCTGTCGATGGTTCTTTCTCAGAAGTCTCAAAAGTTGTCGACGGTTCTGTCGCAATACTTAACGCTGGTCCCGTCTCAGTAGCTGCCAACGGTTCAGTCTCTGAATCTGTCGACGGTTCTGTCGCAATACTTAACGCTGGTCCCGTCTCAGTAGCTGTCAACGCTTCAGTCTCTGAACCTGTCGACGGTTCTATCGCAATAGTTGATGACGGTTCCGTCTTTGAAGCTGTTGACGGTCCTGTCTTAGTAGCTCTCAACGGTTCTGTCACGGATGATGTCGACGGTTCTGTTGCATTGATTGTCGACTGTTCCGTCTGAGAAGCTGTAGTCGGTTCCGTCTCATACGCTGTCAACGATTCTGTAACGGATGCTATCGACGATTCTGTCTCAGAAGTTGTCGATGGTTCTGTCGCAGAAGATGATGTTAACGGTTCTGTCGCATTGGTTGTTAACTGTTGCGTTTCAGCAGCTGTCAACGGTTCCGTCTCAGAGTCTGTCAACGTTTTGGTCGTGTATGATGGCGATAGTTTTGTCGCAGAAGTTATCAACGGTTCTGTCACAGAAGTTGTTGACGGTTCAGTGTCAGTAGCTGTCGACGGTTCTGTCACAGAAGTTGTTGACGGTTCAGTGTCAGTAGCTGTCGACGGTTCTGTCGAAAAATATGTTGTTGGATATGTTTCATAAGCTGTCGAGGGTTCTTTCTCAGAAGTCTCAGAAGTTGTCGACGGTTCTCTCGTAATACTTAACGCTGGATCCTTCTCAGAAGCTGTGAACGGTTCTGTCTCAGAATCTGTCTTTGAAACGGAGAACGTTTCCGTCTCAGAAGTTGTGGATGGCTCTGTTTCAGAAGCTGTCGACGTTTCTGTCTCAGAAACTGTCAAAGGTTTTGTCACCGATGATGTCGACGATACTGTCTCATTGGTTGTCGACTCATATGTCTCAGACTCTGTCAACGATTCTGTAGCGGATGATGTCGACGGTTTTGTCACAGCAATTGTCAACTGTTCTGTCGTAGAAGCTGTCGACGGTTCTGTCGCAGAAGCTGGCAACGGTTCCGTCACGGATGATGTTGACGGTTCTGTCGCATTGGTTGTCGACTGTTGCGTCTCAGAAGTTGTCAATGGTTCCGTCTCAGAAGCTGTCAACGTTTCTGTCATGGATGATGTCGACAGTTCTGTCTCAGAAGTTGTTGACGGTTCAGTCTCAGTCGCTGTCGACGGTTCTGTCGAAAAATATGTCGGTGAATCTGTTTCAGAAGTTGTCAACGGTTCTGTCTCAGAAGCAGTCGACTGTTCTGTCGCAATAGTTGATAAGGGTTCCGTCTCAGAAGCTGTCGACGGTGCTTTCTCAGAAGCTGTCAACGGTTCTGTCTCAGAAGCTGTCGACGGTTCAGTCTCAGAAGCTGTCGACTGTTCTGTCGCAATAGTTGACGGTTCTGTCGCATTGATTGTCGACTGCTCCGTCTCAGAAGCCGTCAACGGTTCGGTCTGATAAGCTGTCGTCGGTTCCGTCTCAGACGCTGTCAACGATTCTGTAACTAGTGATTTTGACGGTTCTGTTGCAGAAATTGTCAACTGATGTGTCGCAGAAGCTGTCGACGTTTCTGTCGCAGAAGCTGTCGTTGGTTCTGTTTTAGATGCCGTCGATGGTTCTGTCACAGAATAAGCCGATGTTTCCGTTTCAGATGCTGTCGATGGTTCTGTCTCAGAAGCTGGCAACGGTTCCGTCACGGATGATGTTGACGGTTCTGTCGCATTGGTTGTCGACTGTTGCGTCTCTGGAGTTGTCAATGGTTCCGTCTCAGAAGTTGTCAACGTTTCTCTCATGGATGTTGTCGACGGTTCTGTCTCAGAAGTTGTTGACGGTTCAGTCTCAGGCGCTGTCGACGGTTCTGTCGAAAAATATATCGGTGAATCTGCTTCAGAAGTTGTCAACGGTTCTGTCTCAGAAGCAGAAGCGGTCGACTGTTCTGTCGCAATAGTTGATAAGGGTTCCGTCTCAGAAGATGTCGACGGTTCCGTCTCAGAAGTTGTCAACGGTTCCGTCTCAGACGCTGTCAACGATTCTGTGACGGATGATGTCGACGGTTCTCTCACAGAAATTGTCAACTGTTCTGTCGTAGAAGCTTTCAATGGTTCTGTTGCAGAAGTTGTTGACGGTTCAGTCTCAGGCGCTGTCGACGGTTCTTTCGAAAAATGTGTCGGTGAATCTGTTTCAGAAGTTGTCAACGGTTCTGTCTCAGAAGCAGTCGACAATTCAGTCTCAGAAGCGGTCGACTGTTCTGTCGCAATAGTTGATAAGGGTTCCGTCTCAGAAGCTGTTGACGGTTCTTTCTCTGTAGTTCTCGACGGTTCTGTCACGGATGATGTTGACGGTTTTGTCGCATTGGTTGTCAACTGTTGCGTTTCTGAAGCTGTCAACGGTTCCGTCTCAGAAGCTGTCAACGTTTCTGTCATGGATGATGTCGACGGTTCTGTCGCAAAAGTTGTTAACGGTTCTGTCGCAGACGTTGTTGACGTTTCAGTCTCAGGCGCTTTCGACGGTTCAACAAAATATGTTGGTGGATCTGTTTCCAAAGCTGTCGAGGGTTCTTTCTCAGAAGTCTCAGAATTTGTCGACGGTTCTGTCGCAATGCTTAACGCTGGTTCTGTCTCAGAAGCTGTCAACGGTTCTATCTCAGAAGTTATTGACGGTTCTGTCTCAGAACCTGTCGATGGTTCTGTCGTAATAGTTGATGACGGTTCCGTCTTTGAAGCTGTTGACAGTTCTGTCTCAGTAGCTCTCAACGGTTCTTTCACGGATGATGTCGACGGTTCTGTCGCATTGAGTGTCGACTGCTCCGTCTCAGACTCTGTGAACAGTTCGGTCAGAGAAGCTGTTGACAGTTCCGTCTCAGGAGCTGTCGTCGGTTCCGTCTCAGACGCTGTCAACGATTCTGTAGCGGATGATTTCGACGGTTCGGTCGCAGAAATTGTCAACTGCTCTGTCGCAGAAGCTGTCGACGGTTCTATCGCAGATGATGTTGTTGGTTCGGTTTCAGGTGCTGTCAACGGATCTATCTGAGAAGCTGTCAATGGTTCCGTCACGAATGATGTCGACGGTTCTGTTGCATTGGTTGCTGACTGTCCCATCTCAGACATTGTCAACAGATCCGTCTCGGAAGTTGTCAACGGTTCCGCTTCAGAAGCTACCATCGATTCTCTCACGGATGATGTCGACGATTCTGTTGCAGTATTTGCCGTTTCTGTTTCAGAATCTTTCGACAGTTCCGTCTCAGAAGCAGTCAACGGTTCTTTCATGGATGATGTCGACGGTTCTGTTACAAAACTTGTCAACGGCTCTGTCTGAGCAGCTGTTGACGGTTCCGTCTCTGACGCTGTCGGCGTTTCTGTCTCAGAAGTTGTCGACGGTTCTGTCTGAGAAGCTGTCGTCGGTTCTGTCTGAGAAGCTGTCGACGGTTCTGTCTGAGAAGATGTCGACGGTTCTGTCCGAGAAGATGTCGACGGTTCTGTCCGAGAAGATGTCGACGGTTCTGTCCCAGAAGATGTCGACGGTTCTGTCTCAGAAGATGTCGACGGTTCTGTCCCAGAAGCTGTCGACGGTTCTGTCCCAGAAGATGTCGACGGTTCTGTCTCAGAAGATGTCGACGGTTCTGTCCCAGAAGATGTCGACGGTTCTGTCCCAGAAGATGTCGATGGTTCTGTCTCAGAAGGTGTCAATGGTTCTGTCTCGGATGATGTCGAGGGTTCTGTTGCATTGGTTGTCGATTGTTGCGTCTCAGAATATGTCAACGGTTCCGTCTCAGAAGTGTTCAACTGTTCTGTCTCAGAAGCTGTATGCGGTTCTGTTTCGAATGATGTCGACGGTTCGGTTGCAGAAGCTGTCGACTCTTCCCTCTCAGAAGCTGTCAAAGGTTCTGTCTCGGAAGCTGTCGACGGTTTTGTCGCAAACGATGTCAACGGCTTTGTCGCGGCATAGGTATTTGGTTCCGTCTCAGAAACTGTCGACGTTTCTTCCGTAGAATACGTTGGATTTTGGTCAGTCATACCGTCAATTGTTGACGTTATATAAATCGTCGTTGCTTCTAAATCAGTAGTTGACTTTGGTAAAGTTGGCGTATTGTCTGTCATACCGTCAACTGTTGACCTCTTTCCAATCGTGGACGTGTCTAATCCAGCAGTCGAACTTGCTACAGTTGATGGCTGGTAAGTTGTTCGGTCGACTGTTGATTTTATTCCCGTTATAGCTGTTTCTACTTCAGCCGAACTTGATACAGTTGACGTATGGCCTGTCATTCTGTCGACTGTTGATTCTGTTTCCGTTGTAGCTGTTTCTACTTCAGCCAAACTTGTTACACTTGATGTATAGTCGGTTATTTCGTCGACCGTTGAGTTGGTCTCCGCCGTGGATGTCTCTGGTTGAGCAGTTGTTATGACAGTCGATACAGCCTCAGTGACTGATTCGTGTGTTGCTACCGTTGCTTCACTTGTTGGCGATGTTCTCTCACCTGTAGTTACATTATCTATAGATTCTGAATTGTATGTGTTGCCAAATGTTGTTGTTGGCGGTATGTTTGTATTTGTGGTTGTTGTTGATTGTATTGGTGTTGTCGAGGTTGTTGTTGTTGTTCTTGTTGTGTTTGTGTGTACCGGTGTTGTTCCGTTTATGTCAGTAGTTTCTTCCTGTTCATCTCTGGATGACGCCATAATTGAATCACGTGACGTTGTTTGTGATGTTGTCTCTGACGTTGTTTGTGACGTAGTTTGTGACGTTGTTTGTGACGTTACTAGCGACATTGTCTCTGATGTTGTAACTAACGTCGTTTGTGATTGTGTTTGCGACGTTGTTTCTGGTGGTGTATGTGACGTTGTGTGTGGCATGACCTTTGTGGTTTCTGGTAGTGTTGTTTTAATTGGTAAAACTTGTGCTTCTGGCAAACTCGTGGTTGTTTCCGGTGGCTTTGTGGTTTTTGAACGCTCTGTTATGTTTGACATAACATCAGTTGGTGGTATGGTCGTTATGCGTGATTTAGTCGTTGTTGGTGACATATTCGTTTCTGTCGCTGCCAAAGTCGTTGCTGGCGTTGCAGTTGATGACATGGGTTGTGTTGATGACTCTTTCGTAGTTTCTGTCGTGTCTGTTTTTGGTGGCGCTGTTGGCATGGTAGTTGTTGTAGTCAACCGGGTCTTCGAAAATAGCGTTGTTTGTGAAGTATCCGTCACTGGTGGTCGTGGTTCCCTCGAAGTCGCAGTTGTTTGTGTGACGTCACTGTTGACGTCATCGGTTGTTGACGTTCCTTTGGTGTACGTGTCAACGATAAAGCTGAACTGCGCCGGATGTGTCGAGTTCTCGCAGATGTTGAACAGACGACTTGAGTTGTCTGCTACCTCTCGACTGAACATTTCATCAAGTAGCGGAGGTAGCGAGGACGACGAGAGACCCAGCGTGAGGCCACTCAGTGTCACGTCGAAGTGGACAGTGGGGGGCTTCTGGCTGAAACAGCAGTCCAAACACACGATCGTTTTAGAGTAATAATTACAATTCACAGTTCTATAATTTTATACAGTTACAGCTTTACGTGTTTCGCCCTACTGTTCTAGGCCGGTCACGTGTTCTCCGGAAGTGGTCGCGTTGAGACACGCTTAGATCTATACGTAAATGCAGACATAATGGCATCCATTAATGAATATATTACTTACAGGTTTGCTGAGGTAATTTCATAATTTTTCAGAACGTCTAGGGGCACGTAACGGGGAGACAATCAAAAGGTCTAGCGGGCACGATATTGCACTGCAGGCATAGCGCGGCAAAATTACAAAGGTCTAAGCCCTAGGGGGAACATGCCACAGGCCCCACTGGATCAGCCTATGGAAACTGTTTAATACCTCAACCTATTTTCGATGCTCCTAAGTCAGCGGAAGCTTGTCCCCCAAGAAGAATTACACAAATGTAGAATAACTTAATTGTAGTTGTAGTATGACAAGTGGTCAACACGCAGAGGATTTATTAATAGGATGGTCGACTTGCCGACGAGTTATATCATCAACTTGCTTGCGGGGAAATCGAGGAGTCGTGCACACCGGGAGTTTTATATCATCAAGATGGAACACGCTTTGAAGATATGGAGACAGTCCGAAGAACCATAATAACCATGCGTCGTTATGCCTCCAGTTGACGTATAGGCCTATGCCTCCAGTTGACAGATAGGCCTATGCCTCCAGTTGACAGATAGACCTATGCCTCCAGTTGACAGATAGACCTATGCCTCCAGTTGACAGATAGGCCTATGCCTCCAGTTGACGGATAGGCCTATGCCTCCAGTTGACGGATAGGCTTATGCCTTCAGTTGACGGATAGGCCTATGCCACCAGTTGACAGATAGGCCTATGCCTCCAGTTGACGGATAGGCCTATGTCTCCAGTTGACGGATATACCTATGCCACCAGTTGACAGATAGGCCTATGCCTCCAGTTGACAGATAGGCCTATGCCTCCAGTTGACGGATAGGCATATGCCTCCAGTTGACGGATAGACCTATGCCACCAGTTGACAGATAGGCCTATGCCTCCAGTTGACGGATAGGCCTATGCCTCCAGTTGACGGATAGGCCTATGCCTCCAGTTGACGGATAGGCCTATGCCACCAGTTGACAGATAGGCCTATGCCTCCAGTTGACGGATAGGACAATGCCACTAGTTGACAGATAAGCCTGTGACTCCAGTTGACAGATAGGCCTATGCCTCCAGCAACAGACAAGGTGATTCGCACTGTTTCCCTGTTGAATGAGGCGAGTAAAATTACTTGTAGTTTATGTAGTTAATTTGGAAAAGATCACAGCAATACATCGGCATTGCATATGCGGTTGTTCTGTGGTACAACTACAGCTGTAGATGCCGGCGATAATTACCCGTGCATGTCAACGCTGCAGTTGTGATAGTGGTCGGCAAGGGAACTTCGCAGGATCACTGTGGCCACCTACAACCGAGCAAGTCACGACTGCTTATATTGCACGTAGTAGAAGTCAGACTGTACAACTGGATAACTGGAAAACTCTGTATACTAACTTAACCTAATGTTAACAAGTATTAACAAGATATTTATAAACAAGATTGTTTTTTTCAGTTTGTTTCATGTGGCGTGTGAATAATGACATAGTTGGCTTATTAATATTCGCGATTCTTTATGCAGACCCTACAACACTGTTATAAAACATTGATACTGGTTACGCATCTGCACCTCACTAGATAATTAGTTGTTACAAATTGTTTGTAATAAATATGCTTTGACCACAACATTATATCGTATGCCATATTGTGCAATATAGCATATATAATTATTTAAATTAATACATGAACGTGTGAGCTTTCGAAGATGTGGTCCTATCAAGCATATCACCTTATCGCAGAATGATTCGGCGAACCGCTGGAAACTGGTTGCGTTGAACAGGACTGCAGTCGCGAAGTTACTGCACGGAACATGCGCCTCCCCGGGGACAAGTTCTACAAAAACGAAAATAAGGTTTAGGGTCTAACATGATAACGGACACGTTTAGGGAATTAAAACATACGGATGCAGTTATTTCATTATTAGCTCCCAACAACTGAAGGATGTCTCAGGTTCTGAAGGACAGACTCCGTCTAATCCGGCTATAGTTTTAGACTTAATTCGACAACTTAGTAAATACATGTTGCCTAGCTTTGCTCCGGAGTGATATCATTATGCAAGTCATGGTGGCATGTTAATCGGGTATGTAGATCAGTTACGCTACATGTAATTATATATTGCAATTAGTCTCTATTAAGTCAATTCAAATGGACTAAAACGAATGGTTTATAGATGACATGCCTAAGTGTAACAAGTTCCATTAATTTCCCTTCGACTCGTCGCAGTAAGAGACCACAGTATCAACAATAAAAACAAACTTCACTTCCTCTACGTACCGGAAACTAAAGGTGCCCCGGAGGTGACTGGATTACCAGCGTCTGTCACCATGCTGTTGTCGTTGCCGTCCCCGTCTGGTACTGCAACAAGAACTAATGTACTTATAACCTGGTCGGGACCTGATCAAGGATTAGCCTCTCAGTATGGAGAATAACACAAGGACATATCAAATACAGTGAATCACATCAAGATCATCTACAACGGCCCCTGACATCATTACATCAGCTACTGAAACTGATTCAGGTTTTCGGAAGTGACCACACGGTAAGGTTTTTCTGTCGAACCACATTTATACAGAGTGTAATATCAAAAACAAGACTATTGATCTCTTTCTGGTATGTATGTCTTACCAGACTCTGTTGTTGTCCATTGCGCACGGCAACTTTATGTCACGATATTTACTAATCAATAACAAGAACAGACAAATAATATAGGGTATGATTTGCGCCTCTGAGCTCAGATTCGTGAGACTGTAAGCATCGTAGAAGTATACTATTATTATTATTTGAAAATAATTAGCAAGATTTATTTTAATAACAAGTTAATATAAATGCCTTAATATTTATATTTTATCAGTTAACAATACCTGCTCAGAGGCGCTAAGTTAGGAATGGTTTTTTAAATAGCTATTTCTCTCAGTTTCATGTTATCGACAGCGAAAATAGCAACAGCGACTTTGGCTGTACATTGGCGGATACGAGTACGTACCTCTGCCGCCGGTGGCGTACAAGATGGCCGCAATTGTCCCGGATGTGATGAGTAGAAGCAGCAGGACGAGCAGCAGCGCCATCACGCGACCCATACAGGTACCGTGGCAGCACCACCAGGCGAAACAACGACGACGCTTGCGCGATGACCTAGCGAGATAAAACGAATGAGCCGTTTTGACATATACAGTGCTACCATTTCATTTCTACTCTGTCTACCAACTCTTGTATAATTCCTGTAATATATGCAGTGATTATTAGATTTACACATCTACATACATAGGGCATAATTATATGTATATGTATATGTATATGTATGTATATATATATATATATATATATATATATATATAATTATGCCCTATGTATGTAGATGTGTAAATCTAATAATCACTGCATTCGATCAATATTCCGGTAAATCTTGACTTACCTCTTCGAGGGTGAACTATTTTCATAACAAATATTAATTTTTGTGAAACATTCCAATCTTGGTCTACTATTAAATACATAGCAAAATATTTACTAGGAACAAAGACAACAAAACGTAATTTTCTCAGGCAACAACACAATTCGACAATAATAGGGCTGCCCTACGTTTTTACGAGAACACAGGAACGCAGTACTTGTATACTACTGTGATACATTCCTCAACAAGTTTCGTACCTTGTGGACGCATAGCTGGTTGTATCATCAAACGGTTGCCGAAGCCAACCGTTGGCCTGAAAGACGGGGACCTGAGGGTGGACGCCACCGGAAGCTCTAGCGCGCATGTACCAAGGCAGGAAGCGGGGATTGATGGCCTTCCAGTCGACTTGATGATCGTTCAGTTCGTTCGTTAGAGGCGGCTCAAAGCGAGGCCGCTGCAAATGACGTCGTAGATATGGCGACATGGGCAGGAAATGGTGGAATCATTGTATAATTGTTTAGATTTAACGTAACATTAACGCATAAGTAGCATAGTGTAATAAACAGGTTGTGTGACAGAACCATCGACAGCATCTGAAACAGAACCAACGACAGCTTCTGCGACAGAACCGTTGACAGCTTCTGCGACACAGCAGTTGACAATTTCTGCAACAGAATCATCAAAATCACCAGGTACAGAATCGTTGACAGCGTCTGAGACGGAACCGACGACAGCTTATCAGACCGAACCGTTGACAGCTTCTGAGACGGAACAGTCGACAATCAATGCGACAGAACCGTCGACATCATACGTGACAGAACCGTTGAGAACTACCGAGAAAGCACCTTCGACAGGTTTTGTGACGGAACCCTTATCAACTATTGCGTTGTAGGAAATATTGTATTTCAGAAAAAAAGCCTGTGTACCAATGAGTTTTATTTGGGTGAGTATACATCAGAGTATATACAAGGGTTACTGGTTTTGATATGCACTCGACGTTCACAAACAAGCTTAACATGAGAGATAGCAGGCAAGTCAGTCATGTGTTATCAGGAGGATAATGCACGGTAAAAAGCTATCCGATTGGTCTAGTGCCATTGTACTGGATAACACACCGCCGACTAGTTATGAAAATTCGTCTGAGGACGGGCGGTTGAGGAGCCACTAGGCTCGCTGCTTCTCATTGGCTGGTACTGCAGTCTGCCAAACGTTTAGGCCAAAGGGAATAAGGTTTATTACAGACCAGTTGGCTGGTTCTGCGGTAACGCTGAACTACAATAATAACAATAATAATGTTTTATTTCAGACAAACAATCAGGATGTCCATATAAAAAGCAATGCGTAGATAAAAATAGTATATCCATATAAAAATAAATACAGTATTCAAACAGAAACATTATTCCTTAAATATACACACCCAAGAATTGATAAAAACGTAACATCCATTTCGTGGCTGTAGTGATAACATATTATGTTATTAATACAACATATCGATTGACAAATCGTCTGACATGTTTACATGTACATATAACACTCCGAGTAATTCTAAAGAATGTAGACCAACACGTGTTCTACCTACATAAACGTTACCGGTCATTTGCCCTTTATTTTCCGATTAGCAGGTTGCCAGTACTCACAAGGAAAAATGCGTTACAACCCAGTCGAGTGGGTGTACGTGGTGTGTGCATAGTCACATTTAGGACTGCTTGAGAGCAGAAGCCGTGAAGATTGGCAACCCAATTTAGGACGCCAGTCTGGCATGATGCCACGGACCCAGAGCGCCATAAAAAGTTGACCCAACACCTATGTCTACCTACCCGTTATACGCGGGAACGGAGCGACTGTCGCCGTCTGTCTCATTCTATGTTTGTTGCTCGCTAATTTACAGTCAGCAGCGCACGGCGACTATTTCACGAATGTACTTTTTCTCAGTAGACACGCAATACGGAAACACGTCTGTATTTATATCACACTAATGCAAATACGTTTCGTTTGCCCATGTTTGACCTTTTCAAAAATGACCGTGTTTTGTTTACAATTACACTTGTTTGAGACACTGCGATGGGTACATTTTCTAAATTTAACAGCAATATATTAAAGAAAAAACCGTGTTTGGTTACACCATAGATTATTTCACAGACTTGGTATTGCAATCCAACTGCGTAGCCACACCATATGTTACTGCACACACTTGTTACTACAGCCTAACTGCGTAACTACACCATACGTTATTTCACACACTTGGTACTATAGTCGCACGC
>OZ023214.1:24895381-24920381 GCA_963995525.1 Escarpia spicata
GTAGTGATGACGTTGGCATGGCGGGGCACACTTATCGTACAAGGGCCGGTTGTATGTACAATAGATACACAATCATGCTGCACTCTCGGTACGCCAGAGCCGTCTCTGTCCGTTTGCCACTGAAGTGTTTGCTACTTATGACAATCGTGTTAAATCTTGTCTTAACCGTCAACGGTCAACTCAATCAATCAGTGACGTAGTTGATTCAGAAAATGTCGACTTACATACTGAACGCATTGCTTCAACCATTTTTATGATTTGCGCCCATCTCAACTTGTAACGCCCCATTAACAAACTATAATGATTATTTATTTTGTTATGGCAAACTAGCAGTTTCCTTAAAATGACATTGTTACATTTGGTTCATTCTTGTGAAATATCATTGGATGATGCAACAGCCGCGACAAAACCCGGTCGCCGTTTTGTTGCGTATTGTAGAACGATTTGGAATAAAAACATTATCACAACAGCTTCATAAGATTGACAGGAGTGTTATGTGATAAAACGGTTCCCATCAAGCTTACCAAAAAAGTATGTAAGACAGGCATCAAACAACCAATGAAGTACGGAGCGGGATGTTGGGCGGACGAGCAAACACTGCACGTAGCGGAAATGAGAATGAGAGATGGATAAGGGTAAGACCAAAAAGACCATGTCAGGAACCAAGACATTCAACAAGAATGTCAACATTCCAGAAACAAAAGAGACTTAATGGCTATCAGGTATATGCACGCCAGGAGAAGAGATGAAAGTAATATATATGTTAAAATGATGCAAATGAAAGTAGACCTATACCTGGGAAACGAAGAAGGGGACGACCCAAGAAAAGGTATATATATATAATATCAGGGAGGATATGAAACTATAACTTGATCCTCAGTACTGGAACGTGGTCGTGAACACCGGCCCACAGCGAGGTGGGGGTGGTCTCTAAAGGTGAGAAACGCGATAAACAACAGGTTTGTAAGGATTAATAGAGGCAGTTTATGATTTATGTATAATTATGAAGTCACTGTAAACAGAAATAGTGGTAGACAGAAAAACAAACCATGTACAGTTAGACCTTGTCATCTAGTTTTTTTTACGATTAATGAGGTGTCCTAGCAAATTCAAAACGTGTCGATGTCTTTCATTAGAAATCGATGTAATCGATTATGCACTTAAAATTAAGTGCATAATCGATAAATTTGTACCCTTCAAAAAACAAGGAAAACGGTCCAAAAAGAAACACTTATCGAAAGAAGCCATTAGAAAAATTAAGTATAAACAAATGATGTGGAAGTCATATAGATATACTGGAAATGATGAAGACTACAACAATTATAAAGAAGCACTTAACCAAGCTACAGCTGAAATTAGAAATTCAAAGAGAAGCTATGAACAACAATTAGCTAGTAATATAAAACATGACAGCAAGAGTTTTTATGCGTATGTTCGAAGCAAACAGAAAGTTCAAGATAAGGTCGGTCCTCTAGAAGATAGTGCTGTAAATATAATATCAGAGGGATTCATAATGGCAGAAGACCTGAATGAGTACTTTAGTTCAGTGTTTACCAGGGAAGATATTAGTTCACTGCCAATACCAGAGGCTAAGTTCAAGGGGGCAGATTCAGACTATTTAGGACAATTAATTGTAACCCCGGAAATGGTAGCTAAGAAAATAAGGGCTATGAAGGATAATAAATCACCTGGAGTGGATGGTATTCCACCCAAACTACTATTGGAAATTGTAGAACAAATTAGCATTTTCGAAAAGCTTTTGACAAAGTACCACATCAAAGATTACTGCTTAAACTAAAGGCCCATGGCATAGGAAATGGTATAATAAACTGGATAGAACAATGGCTGATTGACAGAAGACAACGTGTAGTAGTTGATGGGGAGGCTTCAAACTGGAAATCGGTATTGAGTGGGGTACCACAGGGATCAGTATTAGGTCCTATATTATTCTTAATATACATCAACGATTTGGATGATGAAATAACAAGCAAGGTGTTGAAATTTGCGGATGATACAAAAGTGTTTAGAAGGATTAAAAGTGATGGAGATAGACAGCATTTACAAGATGATCTTGACAGGTTGATCAAATGGTCTGAAAAGTGGCAAATGATGTTCAATTTTGGGAAATGTAAATGCCTCCACATAGGACATGGGAACGAAGAAGTAGAATATACAATGGGGGGTACTGTACTAAGTACTACTGTAAAAGAAAAGGACTTAGGGTTAACCGTTAGTGCTGATATGAAGATTTCAGAGCAGTGCGGAATTGCAGCTTCAAAGGGAAATCAAATCCTTGGATTAATTAGGCGAAACATAAAGTATAAGGAAAAAGAGCTAATAATACCGCTGTACAAAACAATAGTTAGGCCTCATTTAGAATATTGTATTTAAGCGTGGAGGCCATATCGCAGGAAGGACATAGATATGCTAGAAAGAGTGCAGAGGAGAGCAACTAAAATGATACCAAATCTGAGGGATCTTAGTTATGAAATACGCCTAAAAAATGCGGTTTAACAACACTAGAGACCAGGAGATTGAGAGGAGATCAGATAGAAGTGTTTAAAATATTGAAGGGTTATGAAAATATTGATAGAAA
Organism: Escarpia spicata; assembly: GCA_963995525.1. Taxonomy (NCBI): domain Eukaryota; kingdom Metazoa; phylum Annelida; class Polychaeta; order Sabellida; family Siboglinidae; genus Escarpia; species Escarpia spicata. The sequence goes on from OZ023214.1 coordinate 24,897,978, forward strand.
TATGTTTTTCTCAGTTAAGAAAGATAGAAGGACTAGAGGACATGATCTTGCATTAGCAAAGGAGCAGAGTAGATTGGATATAAGAAAGTTTTCATTTTCACAAAGGACTGAAAATGAATGGAACAGATTACCTGCTGATTGTGTGGGTGCTAGTAGCGTGAATATGTTTAAAAATAAAATCGACACATACCTCAGACGGGCGGGATACACATAGATAAAAAGGTCGGACTCTCGATAAGCCAAGGGCTTCCTTGTCCACCTGCTACATAGAGTTAATTCTCTGGGTGGCAATCTTATTAAATCTTCATGTTGCGGTAATGTATATGGGAAGTTGAAAAATGTGTAACCAACCGAAGCCATATTTTTCACATTTTCGACACAATTTGCAGTATCTCTGGAAATAATTTGAATATAGGTAACATTGAGGTATCATCCCCCAGAATGTGCTCTATTCGAATATGCAATAAAATTCATATAATTTTTTTTTCGATAAACGCCTAATTTTAGCATGGCGGGTCACACTTATCGTACAGGGGCCGGTTGTATGTACAATAATACAAATACAAAATAATGCTGAATTCTCGTTAAGCCAGAGCCTTCTTTGTTGCATTGCCACTGAAGTGTTTGCTGTGGATGACAATCGTGTTAAATCTTGTCTTAATCGTCAACGGTTAACCGATTTGGTTACATCGCTTCTTTAGTTTAATAACTGCAGCCGATGTGTGACCAAATGCAGTATGCCGATCCGTACATGGAGAGTGCGTGTTGTGTGCACGCATGTGCCACCAAGCTTATTCCTTCCTGTTATGCACAGTGCGCTTCTAAAATAAAAGCAAAGTAAAATTGCGAGCATAACATGTATGAACAGACTCGGTCATTCGCCCGGCAGTTGCGTGCACGATGTGTACCGGTCATCACCTCATAAGGACAACACCGTGTACGAGCGGCGCCATGTACGGGCACGGGTGCGCGTTCTACTTATGCGAGCAGGCAGCCATAAAGCCTTGTGCTTAATGACCTCAGTTTGAATCAAATGGCAACTAATGTGTTGCATATGCCACCTACAAGTCGACAACACAGTGGTTGGTCAGTCGGTCGGTCAGCCTACCGCAGCGTAGGACACATTTGGTCATTTATATTTGACAGTTGCGGCAGAAATTATTTATGTTGTGTTGAAACGTACATACTACAACTAGTGCGAATAACAACAAGTACATGGTATAGTGTGTGTTGCATATTAAATACCCTTTGGATAAGTCATGTGTTGATACGGTGATGAAACCTTTCAATTGATGCAGCACTGTGGCTGATCGTGTAAGTGACAAGACGTTGAAACGCATCCTCTTACCACTATTTACCCATCTTAGTACAGTTAGACGGATTCGATTTTGGGGTTGAATTCTTAAAAACCCTACGTCAATTTAGAGAATAATATAAACTACTTGTGGTGTGAATTTTGAGCGCTTTGAGCATATTATGGATATTGCCCTCTATAAATATTAAATATTATTATTAGTAATAATAAGTCGTAAGTGAGAACTGTAACTGTCGTTTCACCTCTTATTACTAGAGAACGCGGGTAGAAGCCTCGATAGGCTGAAGGCAGAGTAAAACAAATTACCCACTATTATACAGTCGCTTCCAGTCAAACATCTTCATTAACAGGTGAACTGGCGCAATACTTCAAAGATTACACAAGAAAAGGTGCAATTTTTACGCGTAACATCTTCGCGGACATAACTCAGTTATGTGTGACAGGTTTATAGATGACTCGTGGGGTTAATTGCAGAAAGCCTATTTCATTTCATTTGAGTCTACGCCCTCACATGTAAAGGCTCACATTAAATGTGTCATCAGCAACAGTTCGAAGAACACAATAACAATCTTGATGAAGCAAAACTATAATATTGTAATATAGATATTTAACTACTGGGTGTAGTTAGTCAGCATTTTTTGAACGCTATGTTTCTTTAAAATATAATAATAGACTCTACGAATAAGCGAAGTAGTAGTGTTAGTAGTAGTAGTAGTAGTAATAGTAGTAGTAGTAGGTAGTAGTAGTATTGGTACTAACATATGTAGTAGTAGTAGTAGTAGTAGTAATCGGAGTAGTAGTAGTAGTAGTAGTAGTAATAGTAGTAGTAGTACTTGTAGTAGTAGGTAGTAGTAGTATTAATAGTAACATATGTAGTAGTAGTAGTAATAGTAGTAGTAATAGCAGTAGTTGTAGTAGTATAGTAGTAGTATGAGTAGTAGTGGTAGTAGTGGTATTAGTAGTAGTAGTAATAGTAGTAGTAGTAGTATCAGCAGTAGTTGTTGTAGTATAGTAGTAGTAGTTGTTGTTGTAGTAGTGGTAGTAGTAGTACTAGTGGTTGTAGTGATAGTAGTAGTAGTAGTAGTGGTAATAGTAGTAGTAGTAATAGTAATAGTAGTTGTAGTAGTGGTGGTGGTGGTGGTAGTAGTTGTAGTAGTACAGTAGTAGTAGTAGTAGTAGTAGTAGTAGTAGTAGTAGTAGTAGTAGTAGTAGTAGTAGTTGTAGTAGTTGTAGTATTAACAGTAGCAGTAGCAGTAGAATGACTTAAACAACATCAAATGATTCTATGGATATTTCTAGTAAAAAGTGATTACACATAGTATTCTTACTTTCCTCATCAACATGACATACAATATAATTGAAGACAAGTGCAACATGGGCGAGGTGGCTACCAGAAGTGTAAACTTATCAAGCTGGTAGCCTATTAAATCAAACTACATAGTGTACTCACAAATAAATAATAACACATATATAAAGATTAACAGTTGAAAGAATAGCTTCAGGGTGAGGAGTTCTTTCAATTAAAGCTAAATATAATGTATCGGAATATGATAATTAAAGATTTAAATTATTAATGCCAATTATAATGCTCGCTAAATAAATATCTATAGGTAGATTATTTATAAATCGGGCCCCTATTACTGTGAAGTAGTTCTCTCCAGTTCGACATTTATATTTTGGTATATATAAATTTGTCACCTCTCTGGAACTTTTTGTCATGAACTCACGGTTCATTTCGTAAAGTTGGTGGCATAACTTTGGAGTTGGTTTGTACAAACAGACGCAATAAAGAAGGTGACACAAATAACTAAGTTTAGAAATCTGCGGAAAGATATGTAACGGTTCCGATAGGTAGAAACCAGCATTGAATAACGTGATTATTGATAACATAATTACATTGGTTTGAATAAAGGAAATGCAATTTTGATAAACCAATGTAGTTAGAACATAGAAGTAGTATACATCGACCGTGCACCAATATGGCCATATGACTGATCAGAAAGAAAGCATAAACTGCTGTATACTGCTGATGCTATATCTTTACTCTACGGGCAATGACATAAATGCTGCCACTGACAATCACCTCGGTGCATTCCGAAGTCAGTCTTATTGGCGCACCAGTAATTTACAATGTGTTCACGCCCTATCGGTAAGAGAGTGAGTGCACTATTCAAGGTGACTCAAGAAATGCCACGATGGCTGGACATAGACAAAGACATATTTCACTGCTGCTGTCCGCGTGTCGCCATGTCATGCGGACGGGGCTTCGAATGGGTGATACGGGCCTAATGTAGCTTGTCAGTTGCTTAGGCGTAACCTTGTCGTCGGAGGTTGTAAAGGGTAGAGATACGAGTGTTACATATCTAGTCGTTTAAGACTTGTCTAGGTGATTTACAATCTACCGCTGGAAGATACCGATTCACCTTCCAATAATAGCATCCAATCGTGATGCAACCAATGCCTCCCTTCTTACTTATTCCTCAACTCCCTGGCGGGGTGGGGTCTATGTCACTCGGTCCGTTCTGCATTCTTTACTTTCTCTCCATCGTTCTCGGTCTTCTGTGATAGTCTTCCGTTCTCGTCCTGTCCGTTCGGTAACTCGCCTTCCCTATATTTCCATAGTAATTGTGGTCTTTGCCTCCCTCTTTTCTACACCTCGAAATTGTTGTAATCCGCGAGAGTTTAGGTGTCTCTGGTAACCTCCACATGTTCAAAGTAACTGAGACTTAGTGAAAGTCACGATGTTAACATCTTGATGGCCAAAGCAATGTACACATTATGAAGATAATCTTACGACGGGCTGCTAAGATTTAGATCACTATCAAGCCGTCGTATCTGGAGTGATATAAAACAAGTGATAAACACTGAAAGATTAACGAAATAAAACTCAACGACGTGTTACCGATCGTCTATGTTTACAAGTTACTCTCTTGACTGGCGGAGAAACGTAAATGAACTACGCCCGTATGTTACGGATCTTCTAACCGAGAACCATTGTATTTTCTCCACATGTTCTTGTATCCCCCATCCCCAACTGCGGCCTCAAGTGAAACACCAACCATGAAACGCCCACGAGCGCTCGACTTAACAAGCAGTCACAAGTGCCCCGCCACAGCGAACCGGGCATTAAGTCGCAAAGGCCTATTCTGCAAACGAGCCAAAAATAGCTGTTTGGATCATGTCGCAACGTTGTTGTGAGTTTGACAGAAATGCATTCCTTATAATCTCATCTTACAATGTCCGGTTTATTTTCCTCGGCAAACAATCCAAACCTATTTTTACAAACATGCATTTATGAACTAACACGTTCAATAGCAAACAAATATTATTTATAATGCTTCAACATTGACGCCACGTTGTCGGGTCGCTCGCTGCTTCTATATTGGTCGGACAAACATAAAAACAATGTCATTATATCGGTCGTGGCTATAAGAAAGGATAAGATCGATGCACCAGAAAATACTTTATGATTGAGGGATGTCTAAATTTTACGCTTATGAAGTTATCGAAAAGTAAAAGGTAAACAATGCTCAAGTAGTGTCCTGTATATTAACTAGGCTTAGCCTTCGGTTATGCTTCGGACTTGCTGTGTTTTATCAATGACTGCTACACAGCTACTGTGTGCGTTCGGTACAACATATATCCTGTGTCATTTCTCACACGAGCACCTTTTGGATAGCGTCAACATTGACACGTCATCAAGAGGTTTGCGCATCCCGCGTGAAGGTGTTATACACTGTTTGCAAATGTCACTTATTTGTTGTTTTATTTAGGATCTCTAGAGTAACATCTTGTGGAAATGTGAAAGGTCAACGGTACAGATGGAGAGGTGAGCAGTAATGAAAAACCTTGATGGTCTAGCAACTTGGCTTGAACGGTGCGCAAGGCAACGGTTGCACTTACAGCCGTGGATATTGGATTGATGTGATCGCCAACTCCTGCCAGAGACACGGCTTCGAGGAGAAGAAGAAGACGACGACGACAAACAACAAAAAGAAAAAGAAGAAAATGAAGAATAAGAACCAGAATAAAAACGAAAAAGTGGAACAAGAAGAAATAATCCGTCGTCTATAATGAGGTGTATTGTATTTAATACTTGTGATTCAATATCATTAACGTACAGACTTTAAATAGTCGTATACTTTAACGCTAGAGGGAGTAGTTCGTTTTACACTTCACAGGATCCGGTGTAAATGTTACGTCGTATGCGATACGATGTAGCATTTTCACCAGTTCCCATGACTGTTAGTGTTTGTTATTTACAACATTATGCGACCAGGAGAAACGTGTTAACGGACATGGAAGAACGTGCTGTGTACGCGACTCCGAATTTCTGTGTAACCACTCAATCACTGTCCTCTCAAAGATAGCCAGGTCAAAGCTCACTGCCCATTCAACCTGATTCATGTCGTTTAAACAACTAAAATGGAATCCAATATAGGTTCTGATCTATCAAGTTGTTAACGTTTTTCTTAGAAGCTACGCCCATCTATCTTTAGTTCGTTGGCATGTAATTTTCTCGGGTGTTTAAAATGCAACGTATATTACCTAAACACAATACGTCTTGACCTCACAGTGACATCGCGATTACTTGTCACTGGACAATGGCTATTTCTTGAGCGCGCCGGACTATGCGTAAACTGCACTAAATCAAGCGATGTCCTTGCATGTGGCTGACCGGTTCTCGCACTGACCCGAGTGTACCGCCAGTCAGTAACTCAACAGTGCATCCGCGTCAACCGATATGGATGTTTCTATATTACTTGTGACGAACTTTTCTAATAATTATTATTGTTATTTAAAATGTGTTTTACGTTGCTGCCTCAACACTCTGTTTAAAGAGTTACACGTCGTATATTCTAGTCATGGCCTCAGTTGTGGAAGATGAAAGAATCAATGCAAATGTTTTATGGCCCCATCCTCGCTAAAACCCTTATTATTACACACTGATGCCCGGGGCAACGTATCAGTTCTATGATGTGCGCATTGTCTATATGACGTACTTTAAAAACAGCAATCAATACAAAATCATACCAAGTTAGTGTATACAAATGTTTATTTCATATTTCCTGTACATCGTTTGTTGAATACAACACCATAACGTAAGTGGTGAAGAGTTTGTTTTTATTTGGAAAAAATTTAATATTCATCAAATAAAGGCTTAATTCTTCAACAAACATGCTGGTCCTGACTATCGACAAAAATGTTAGGCTTTACATTTAAAGGTTTATTTCCAAAATGGAAATCCCATTGTTTTGCCCCGTCCGAACCTAAATGACAATCTCGACTAATGATTTATACGACAAGTGTCTGCTGTAGCAGCCATTACACGTGGCTGTGCAAAGGGAACCCCGGTGGTGAAACGATGACACGGCGGCTTCACACAGAACGCACGTTCTCCCGTAGCCAAATATAACCTGTCTTCGCGCCGATACGTATCCATGACATGTTGTGAAGTCGGCGGTACAGTTTCCGAAAATAAAACTATGTTGGCTCGTGTGTAAAGATACGGGATTCCACAGGAGCGTGTGTCTATGAAGACATATATATATATATGTTCCTTCATTCATACTTACGTACACTAGTATGTGCACATGCACACAGGTGAACCCATACAACTACAAACACTCATACATACATGCACACATGCACACATGCACACATGCACACATGCACACATGCACACATGCACACATGCACACATGCACACATGCACACATGCACACATGCACACATGCACACATGCACACATGCACACTTACGTACGTACGTACGCACGCATGTATGCATACATACACACATCATCATCATACGTACATATATACATCATCATCATCATCATCAGCAGCAGCAGCAGCAGCAGCAATCCCTCGTAGCGAGGATGATATTTCCATTGGATTGCCAGTGTCATTTGGTGTGTGTTCGTAGATGGCTTATCAATCCAATTCTTGTTCGGTCAAACAGCTTCCCACAGTGCGAAAATGTGTAGCCACAATGTGGTGAGGATGAATTATGTATATTCTCCATGGCACTTTTTAGTCAAAAGTGAGTTGCTCCCTTTGCCTGCTGTTTTGTGTTCTCAGTAGACAGTGTTTTAAATGAATAGTATACATTGTCTTACGAATAAATGTATTATCATGATTATATTATTATTATTGATCAATAATCACGCAAATGATTATGATCCATTTTGATTGGCCTAGCCAGAGTTACATTTAAAAAAAGTTCTACCATATCGCGAATTGTGTTCGCATTGGTACGTTTGCTTTATGTTACACCCGATGTGCACCGCTCCTGGCCGGCTTCATGTATCAGTGCGGAATCGGATAGCGCAATATACTAACACAAATAAACCGTAATGGCTCGAGTAAGCGGTTTGTTGTCTTGTGAATGTGTTGGTGGGCGTGTTGCCTAGAGCATTGAGATTGGCCAATGATAAGACTACCATCCACAATGAGCAAGGAATTATAAAACCCATTGTTTTGTCTTTCATGCCAGATTTACGAATGTCTATCAGTTTAAACTGAAGTACTAATCGGCATTTCGTTGCGTAATACGGTGAAGAGCATAATTCCTGCTAGCATCGTTTCCATACTATATGCAGCGCGGATTCGTTTAATCGAGAAAAAACAACAGAAAACAAATGGGATGAATAGCGGAATGTTAATGATGATTAAACGATTAGACTCGCTTGTTGCTGTGGATGACACTACGTGTGCCTGCATAGTTCTTTTTCTACGTCTCCTCCTTAAATAGGCCGTAATTGTATCCGTTAAGCCATTTCAGTGTGGACAACATTAAATGTATGTAACACCTTTCGACACTACATCCTAAACACGGTGTAACCGCATAACAGTATTATCCAACTCATGTTGAACATCAACCAACGGGTAGATATATTTTGTGCCCGTTATTTTTCGGTGGTTTTTTTATTAAGCTAGAAACTGGCACAAACATTGAGCAAACTCTTGACTAAACGATTGACATATGTGTCTTGTAAGTTTATACAACCCATAATATTGCAAGTGATGATGTACTATAATGTTTGTTTCTCAAACGCTTGAAATTATGCTCCTTGAAAAATGTTGTTTAATGCTGTAAACAAAAGAACGAACAATTGGACACATCATTTCGATAAAATTACGACACCGTCTACATCTAAAAATAATATATAAAAAGTTATGCATGTGAGCCGGTGGTCTTCTACCAGCCGTGACTTTGCAAACACTGTAGACATCGTCGGCTGCAGAATGTCTGAAACGGGGCAACACTTACCACAGCGTCTGTGCAGACTTCTTGCAGCGGTTCAGACGGAGTCTTCCTCTTCTTCCAATTCGATGGGAACCAGTGCCATTCGAACGACATCGTCGGCTGCTGAAGACAGATACTGTACTATAATCACAGGGAACAGTTAGTTCTTTTAAACAGTCGTCATGATGCCTTGTTGTAACGCCCCGTTACGGTCACATGATGAACTGATGCGAAAACGCCCGCAAGATCCCCGTTGCGAAAGCGCCGTTGTCTTCTGTAAAACCGGTTAAATATATGATGTCCTGTCAATGGGGCTCGCCATTCGGGCGGACATTGTCTGATGTTGGCGTCTAAAGCGCGCAGCTGAACTTAAGGTCAACTCGCGCAGTAAATCCTCGTTAACTAAGCAGTGTTTCATGCGAGTCGAGCGCGTTAAGGGATGAGAACGATATCGTCACGCTTCACTTACGACTACCGCTCGACGCGCGTCGCCTGTCAAATGTCACTTCCCCGCTTACGGTGGTATCCGGGCGGCGATTTATTGATATTCCCAGCCGTATCGATGTCCGGCGACCGCGCTAATTGTCAAGATGTACTCATGACAGTAAGAGGCGACCAACAGTACACTTAGGTAGTTGGTTTTATCGAAGTTAGATTGTTTCTCTCTATGGGTTGTTTTCAATTGATTAAGAATTTATAAATAAAAACAAAAGGAATACATTTTTGTATTTCTACAACCGTGACTAATCGAGTTGGTGCACAACCCGTCAGCGTGAAGATTGAAGTCAGATCATTGTATTGGTATACATTGTTGTGGTGATTGTTTTATGTTTCAACTAAACAACACAATGACTGGTCTACGCATTAGTGTGGTTTACAAGGCTCGCATAAACGTAATGTTACGTATTACACCGGAAAAGTGTGTGTGTGTGTGTGCGTGTGTGTGTGTGTGTGTGTGTGTGTGTGTGCGCGCGTGTGTGTGTGCGTGTGTGTGCGTGCGTGTATATGTGTGGTGTGTGTGTGAGTGCGTGCGTGTGCGTGCGTGCGTGCGTGTGAGCGCGTGTGCGCGTGTGCGCGTGTGCGCGTGTGCGCGTGTGCGCGTGTATGTATGGATGTACGCATGTACGCATGTATGCATGCTTGTATGCATATATGTATTTATGTACGTATGTACGTATGTACGTATGTACGTATGTACGTATGTACGTATGTACGTATGTTTGTATGTGTGTATGTGTGTATGTATGTATGTATGTATGTACTTATGTACGTATGTATGTATGTATGCATGTATGCATGCATGTATGTATGTATGTATGTATGTATGTAAGTATGTATGTATGTACGTAAGTACTTACGAACGTATGTAAAATATGCTTACATAAATGCATGTATGCATACATGCATTTATGTAAGCATATTTCTACACCTGAGTGTACGTGAGCACGTATGTATGTGTGTACATGTACGTGTGCATGTGTCAAACTGGCGAAAGAACGTGGGTACTAGCGTGGGCGATGGTCACACGGCTCAGGTATTGACGAGTGTCCAACGTTACCTCGTTCACAGCCGGGGCGTTAAGACGAGCTACCTCCGCGCACTCACGATGTCGCTTAGGTCTCACTTACCCGATTCAGTAATAAGAAATGTGTTCTTCGCACATGTTTATCATATACTTGATTAACTTATATGCAACTGTTGTATATATTTATTTACATAAAATGTTATCATAACTGAGCTATGTTTCGTATATTAGTTGGAATATATCCAATATTTCAGTGTGGTGCGTAAACTCGTTAGTTCAGCCATTTCGTGAAGCAGTCGTGTATTGTTTGGAGACGTCTCTTGTTGATCGTCCCATGAGGCAAAGGTGCGAGTGTTTGCATGGGGTTTGACATTTAGTCATCTCAACCACTGCGTCGATTTATTCGATTTCACTTACACGTGTTGTTTTTGTTTCCCACGTAGAGAAACTCGCAGGTTGTTATTCTGTTGTTTCTTAATGCACGTGCGAGTGTATTTGCTAAACAGTCATGTCATATAATGTACGTTAGTGAATATATATATATATATATATACATATATATATATATCTTCTTCTTCTTCAGTTCAGCATATCTCTGCGAGACTTAGCTGCCCAGATGATCCCACGATACGCTGCTCTGTCTGCCGTTTGTCTCCCTGCTCTCACGATGTCGTCTTCCAACCAGTCGCTGATGTCCTGCTCCCAGCGTCTCCTTGGTCTTCCCCTTCCTCTCTTTCCCTCCACTTTGCCTTCTAGGACTGTTTTCTCTAAGGAATTATATATTTTTATGTGGCCAAAATAAATCAGTTTTAGACCTTTTATTCTATTCACTAGTTGACAGTTCTCTACGTCTAATTTTTTAAGGATCTTTGCATTGGTTGTTCTTGTTATCCATGTCACTCTTAGGACTTTTCTGTAACATTTCATCTCAAACGCTTGTATACTTCTCACGTCTTCTTTGTTCAATGTCCATATATATATATATATATATATATATATAGCATCATCATCATCATCCGGAGCCGGAGCATAGATGAGCCGTTTCCATATCGGTCGATCGTTCATGTAGGATGGAAAATTTGTCGGTGTTACAATAGCAATGGCCAGATATATGCAGGCGTTACATGCCAATCTGGTTTGTGAGTGTGTCTGCATGTCCGCAGAGTTCTTCATTTGTAAGCCTATAGCTCAAGTGGACATTTAGACTCTTTCTTGCCATTGTAGTGTATTTCCCGTCTAATTTTCTGTCCAGTTATTTTGTGAGGGTCCAGGCATCCTCTCCAAAACAATACACTTTCAACTTGGACACTGAAGATTTACAATTTAAGGGTTCTTCGTATTTCGAGTAGCAACAACAAATTATTCTGTTGAGCTAGCGAAATACTGCCGCTCGGCAAATGTAGAAATGACGTTGTTACCGACGTAGGGGTCTAGTATCTAGCAAATAGGTTGAAGATGTAAACACACTCGATTTGTCAAAACTGGACAGCCGTGAACTTGCAGAGCCCATGCCACTGGGTTTGTGTACGTGAATGTGGGTTTATTTGCATGCGAGTGCGCGTGAGTGCGCACGTGTGTACAGTATAACCCAATCAGGAGTTTATGATATTAGTCTGACAAGTCTGGCTGATTCGCTACCTTTTCTGGGGAAATGAAATGAAGTGAAGTGAAGTTAATTTTTTTAGATCATCATACATACATAGTAAAAGAAACAGTCTGTTCTTGAGGTTTGGATGATCCAGGTAGACCTGCACTAAGACCTGAGAGATCGCTATCGTACAGCCTCCCTATGTCTCTATGAATACATAGTGATTGTGGTCTAGTAGTAGTAGTCATAGTTAATGCTACCTGTGGTAGTCATAGTTAATGCTACCATTTACAGACAACACATATAAGAGTGCACATACAACAGTGCACATACAACAGTGCACATACAACAGTGCACATACAACAGTGCACATACAACAGTGCTAATAGTTCTAACAAAACTAATACTACATAATAGTGTCAACAATGTAAATGCCTTATTTTAATTTTCTAACGTGTGTATGAGTGTGATTAGAATGTATATCAAATTATCATTGGTATGATGCAATAATTACACAGTAGAAGTGACCATACTTCATGAACAATGTGGCGTGTTCTTATGTATGAGCGACTGTGAAACAGTTGGGTTATTTAAACAGTACTGGCGTCCATTTATGCTACTAGTAAAGATACGACTGAGTCAGACACATGGAGGCTTTTGGTGTCTTTCCATTGTTGAGCATTGCGGTGTTTCTCTTCTTTCAATAGACGGTGTTATTTGAGTTTGCATTCATGCGTGACGTATTCGTTGAGTTACGATGGTGACTGTTCTTTACTAACCAGCAGAATGAACGTGTTTTTTTGTTTTTGTAAGTAAAAATTTATTCCGTTTAAATAAGGATAATAAAATATTCATTGTTAACGAGAAACTGCCAGACCAGTACGTGATAAGACTTAAGTGCTATGACAACTCTCAAAGCATTACAGTATGTTAAAGACTAAGCGAAATGAAAATTTCTTATTCTCAATCTTGATGAAATATACTCAAAAAATAGTGTCCATCTACTTTGTTAACCCCCTCCGTCACCCTGTTCAAGGCCCTTATTGGTCACGCGTTTCTGCACAGTTTCTGCACAGTTTGTTGCGACACCTAGCGGCCGAGGTGACGTCACCTCAAGTAGCACCACTAGGACTTAGCATGGCGCACATATGTGCGGGTGTTTGGTGTTTCAGGCCGTACCTAAAATTGCAATCGCGGAATAGTTTTTATATCACTGTAAAGATAATAATCTTACCTATAAATGTGTTGCTGGATGCACCCAAGAACTTTGTCTACTTTTTGAGTTATTGCCGTTTGAACATTGTGAGTATTCAAACTTATAATGGGATTACTATTTTTGATATCACAGTAAGGGTAATAGTTGTATCTACCAATTTGCTGTTGGAAATAACCATGATTTAATTTTTGAGTTATTGTCGTTTCAACATCGCGAATGCTTAGCGGATATAATGCAAGGTTGAGCATTCGCGATGTTCAAAAGGCAATAACTAAGTTAACACAATTCTTGTGTACATCCAGCGACAAATTTGTAGATAAGATTATTATCTTTAGGGTGATATAAAAAATAGTAAATTCCATATTTGCAATTTCATGTACAATCTGAAACAACAGGCCGCACCGCCGTTCGCCGTGCTAAAAGATAGGGCGCGCTCAGTGGCATTGCCTGTGGTGACGTCAGCAACATCTGATACAAAAGCTTTGTAAAACGCAAATGACCACGTTTGAGCGGGTTTAGTGACATGATTTCGCAATGAACATACTTCATATTTGGCACGTTACTTGACAAGAATATTAAGGTTACGTATACGAAGTTTCAAAGACATTTAATACTTCACTTCACTTAGACTAAAGTTACGGGATCTAATACCATTCCTGCTCGCGCGTTAAGAAACCACGCAAACTGTCTCGGTCCTCCATTAATTGTTATTTTTACAAATCACTACGAGAACTTTCTATGGAATGGAAAATGGCGAACGTAATACCGCTGATAGGGTAACCTCTAAGGGAAACGTTGTGTATTTTGTATCCATGACTTGTCGATGCATATTGTGCTGTAATAGTGTTGAGCACAATGAATAACCAAATGTAAGTTATTGCAAGTTAAACGTTTGCATGGGGCAAAACGGTTCTTACCCTGGGGTAAAACGGTCCGGAGCCTATTTACTCTAATATTATGTTTAACAGTTGTAACGATAACAATTATGTATACAATTATTTAAACAATTACCATTCATCGTGAACAAGAATAATCGCCAATCGGCATCACTCGTCATGCATTACACTAGATCAACACAATTAGAATCGCCATTAGAAGCAGCATTCTGTATCATCATTACACACTCACCACTGACAACTCACATTACACACTCACCACTGACAACTCACATTACACACTCACCACTGACAACTCACATTACACACTCACCACTGACAACTCACATTACACACTCACCACTGACAACTCACATTACACACTCACCACTGACAACTCACATTAGCTTCGGCGTCTGCATCATCACAGGTCTGAGAATCATTAGTACATAACATCTTGTACTGAAGTATTGACATGCAGAAATTTCGCGGCAGATATAGCAACAGTCTAATCACAATCTCACTCGCAGTTGGGACACACAAAATACTGGAGCCCTGGTCTTCACTCACTGTGAGCCCATTCTTTGCACTCTTGGCACTGAACCCAGACCTCCCGTGGTCGGCTGCTACTGAATGGCTCTCCACACACCAAACAAGGCCATTCCTCTTCGTCGCTGCTTTCATCGACTTTCTTGTACCCGTTGGCACGGGTCACATCCTTTCTTTGCCGGCTGGTTCGCTTTACCTTTCCCCATACTGTTTCCCTTGTCTTCCTGTCGACCTTCCAACTGGTGCTTGAAAGGAGAAGAGGTTATAACAGTTGCTGACTCCGTCTTTCCCCTGCGAGGCCGCGGCCGTGACAATGTTGGGATTGGGGATAAGGCAAGAATTGTGTCGCGAATTCCAGCTTGTTCATCAGGTGGGCCGGACGTTCCAGACGTTTGGAGAGCTTGGATGGTCGCAGGTAGTCCAGGGGTTTGAGTGGTCACTGACGGTCAACCTGTGCTCGGGGCTAAAGACGCTTTGGTTGCACGGCTGGCAGCTGTTGGCAACGGATTAGCAACTGCCGACTGGTCCGGGGCAGGTGCCGCTTCATCCGTCACATGAGACGTGATGAAATCATCATCTGTGAATACCTTCGCGTCAAATGGCCAGATTCTACAGACACGGAACCCTGTCTCGGCTTTGTCGTCTGCCATGTCGTAGAAGGTGATACGCTTACCAGGATTCGAGACCATCCAGTTGTCCGAGGCCGTGTTGTAGTTGCTCTTCGAGGATTTAAAGTATGTGCGGTCTAATGGCTGCATTCTGTGGGTGCAGTGGGGTGGCTGGGTGATAATGTGGATGCCGTGTTCTGTTGCGTACGTAAAGTAAAAAGGTAACTCCTCAGGACTGCTCAAAGCGCTTTACACTTTACTCCCTAGCAGACCTGTTCAATCGAACACCATCTCAACTTCTCTTCAGTCACGCTGCAATTAATGCGCGAAGACTATTCATACACAAATACCTACCACTGTCTCTAGCCAGGTACTCATTCATACAGCTGAGTGAACTGAAGCAACATAGAGTAAACGAACTTGCCCCTGGGTTCGACACCGCCGCACAGGATTCGAACCCGCGTTCTCTCGGTCGAGAGTCCGGAGCTCTTACCGCTGCGCTACTGCGCTCCACAAAGCGTCACTGCAGCCAGCGTCTCGTGACTATGATGACCATCCAGGATAATTACCTGGGGCACTTCCGTATTTGCATTACTGAATGCCTCAACACGTTCCAGCCATTTCAGGAACAGATTGCTGTCCGTCCAACCGTTGGGGCTGCTGTACCCGACCAATTCTGGAGGCGCACCAACCATTAGCCGCGGTTGCATCCTGTTGCGGATGAAGATGAAGAAGGTTGGTATGTAGTTCCCCGCAGCATTCACCCCACATATAGCAGCCACCGGTGCACCACGCTCTCCACTCGTTATCTGTCCAACCTGCCGCACTCCCCTAGTGGCAACAACATGTCCAGGTTTCTAGACGTTCAAATCAAATCAAATTTATTGTAATTCATTATAATACATACAACACAAATCAAATTAAGACAAATCATATATAATAACATAATGAGCACAACAAGGGAAGAACATTATATAATGTTATACTCCCGTTGGATATTCCCGTTTCGTTTCGTTTCATCCATGTTCCACCGACGAGATGGTGCGTGTGAGCATTCCTCTATCAATGAACGATAGGCAGCGAAAAACTGACCAACTTTGACAAGTTGAAGCCAAATATTGGTTCACTCTGCGACACTGATGCTGAGGTCTTTGTGGCGTTTAAAAAAACTGCGCAGCCAGTCATACCCTGCAGTCTTTGCTTCGTGTGAGAACGGAGGTTCACGCCCATTTTCTCGGCTATCTCATAAGCTAAGCGACGCAAATAATTTGTCAATCCAATTTGTTTTCCATTATTTGGATATGATCTCGCAATATTTCTTCAACGTCACTTGGCAACACGGGCTGAAACCGGCCCACCAGACATATCCTGGTTCACGCACGTTTTCGTTTCGGTGTCTCCTTAACGTTGACGTCGGGATACCAGTTGCACAGCTGACCGCTTTCAATGGAACGCCTTCGTGAAAGTCGAGAGTATGAATGATAGAGTTATGAAACTTCGTGTGTGTGTGTGTGTGTGTGTGTGTGTGTGTGTGTGTGTGTGTGTGTGTGTGTGTGTGTGTGTGTGTGTGTGTGTGTGTGTGTGTGTGTGTGTGTGTGTGTGTGTGTGTGTGTGTGTGTGTGTGTGAGTGTATGTGTATGTGTATGTAAGTATATATATATATATACATATACATATATACGTATATATATATGTATATATATATATATATATATATATGTATATATATATATATATATATTATATTATATATACACTCCCTATCTCTCTTCCTGTATATGTATATATGTATATATGTATATATATATATATTCGTCATATATCATCCGGCCCCCGGAACCGTCTTACCCCGTTCTGAAAGGGCCGTCTGACCCCGTACACACCATTGCTGACTTATTCATTCTTCACGTGTAACTCTTTAATATTGCTCATACTTTGATCGAAGTAGTTGAACATATGTATAGCTGCGAGTGCGTTAGTACCAGTTGCTGGCTTATCATCACACGGAGAATGTGTTAGCATCGATTTGATCACAGAGTGATTATTAGATCGCAGGATATGCAAAATAAATGTTAAAGTAAAATTATGAACTTACTTTGACAACGTCTAGCCTTGCGGATACTAAGAGTATTCGCTAGGTGGCAACATCATTTTCAACAATGCGACGTTAATTCGTGTTCACTGGTTTGGCAGATATATTGGGGGCCGTATTATCTACACGGGCCGTTATGCCCCAGGTTACCCTATAACAATCCCAGCTATGTCGATTGAAAAATATATTAGACCAATATCACTAACACCAATATATATGTATGGTGTTTGAGTCAATAATAATAAAAGGGGTGGATGCTAAGTTGAAGAGAAACAGACTCTAAGCATTTTGGTGGAATTGGCAGACGTTCTCATCAAAATGGTACATGTGGCGTATGAGGCGACTGATAAACTGGATTCTTATGTCCGAGTTTTAGCCAAGGGTTTGACCTCATTAATCATCATTTGTTACTAGAAAAGCTAGGTTTGCCTTCACGTATTAGAAGATCGATTGCAACATCTCTATTAGAACTAAACAAGTAAAGTTAGGAATTAATATTCGCATTCTGGTCACCCAAATGTGGGAGTACCACAGAGTACCATCTCTAGACCTGAATGTTTCCTTGTCTACATAAACGATTTAGAAACGCTTATATACGCATGTAGACAACAGTACGTTATTCGAAGTATGCGATAGAACAGGTGTATCTGTTATGCAGGAATCGGTTGACATTTCCGTTATGTGGACAGAGCAGAATGATATGAAAAATTTATTCAGGAAAATTAAACGATCATTACTTTTGTACATGATGACACTTTTCAAAAAACCGTACCGAATGTAAAAAACATGTGGTGAATATTGTGAAGAAGACCTAGAAACGAATATACACGTTGTATCAGTTAAAAAGAGCTGGCATTAGTGCGAATGGCCTGGTGTCTGTATGTGTCAGTGTTGAGACCGGTATTGGAATGTGCCTGCCATATGTGGCACGCCAATTTGCAACAATACTTGTCAGACACTATTAAAATGATACACAAAAGTGCAGTAAAATGCATGTTCCCTAGTATAAATTATGCTGGGATATTCAGTTATGTAGGCCTGCTGACTTTGAAAGAAAGAAGGGACTGTCTGTGTGAAAAAAATATTCAGCAACATGAAAGTTAGCACACACATATTAAACGATATGTTACCTAACAAAAGAAATACCAATTATGATATAAGACAGAGCAATAGGTACCCACTGCCAATAACCCGAACGAATAGATATTGACTTTAATACCACGGGGGTCATACAACTGACAATAAACATTCAATGGCAAAAAGAAGATTTTAATATTAATGTACGACGTTGCATTGTATTGTTTGTATTAATTTAGCGCCCATATAAGGTGAATCCAACTAAATTAAGTTGCTAATAAAACATGTTATCTGGTGTCTTTATGTTCGAAGTTATCTCATTACGTACAATTTCTTTCGTATATATCGTAAGCATGGTTTTATTTTAATTGATGACTTGTTTTGTTCGTTATATAATATGTTTGAAATAAATAACTTGATTGATTGATTGATTGATTGATTGATTTGTTGATTGGTTGGTTGGTTGGTTGGTTGGTTGGTTGGTTGGTTGGTTGGTTGGTTGGTTGGTTCATTGATTGAGCAGACGCAAACTGTCACAAGGTGATATCACCGTTACGTATTTGAAAGTAGTAAAGGAAGCAACAAGCATGACAGCATAAACAATGTTGATAACGGGTACATATTTGAATTACATTACTACTAAGGCAAGACATCTTGATCAAACAATCCCACATACAGTTATCACCTTAAAACATTGCCTTGTGTTTTTGTCATAACGAACAATGTTTGGGGCCAGAATTTCAACAAAATATACGACGGAATGGCTGAACGGTGCACGTGTTCGGCCTAGATGTGTAATGGTTGACGGCCTTCTTGCTAACTACGGGTCATTTGATGGCTACGTCAATTATTATATTACATATTACATTGTTTCCAAATATGACCACTATCATTAATTTCCCCCTGCTTTATTTTCCACTGTGCATGTGTAACTATTCATTGCATTCGCAATGTACAAGAAGACCTCAGTAATCTGCCGCAACAAAATATTAAATATCAAATCCCATCAAAATCATATTCAATGTGCAACTCTTAGTTTTATTGGGAACAATTTCGTCGCTACTGACAAGAGAATTGACATATGTACGTCTGTCCCTGTGATGAAAGTTCTTAGAACAGTTACTAAGAATACAATAACTGTACAGCTTAATGTTTGTAAATAAATGTCAACTACATCACTTAATTGTACAGCCACTTCCATGAACTGTCATCGAAGGTGTGTAAATCGTTTTACGGGGGCGTCATACCGATCCACCCGGACAATCGACTTGAATATATTGCTCGTTTCGCATAGTTTAATTTGGATATACGCAAACCATACGTATATCCAAATGTATTGGGCACATTTAATTTACTACGGAACAATTACCGATCGTAAAATATTGGCGTTGGCTACTGACGTCAAATGCCCGGATAGACTAAGGTGATCAGTTTGCCAGCGTGTGTTAAATGTCCGTTTATCTGCGGTTGAGTACCAGTTTAAAGGTGCCTCCTCTGTTCGACTGTTTGCTCCTCTCAATTCATGTAGGCTACATTTTGCAAAAAAAAACTTACAGATCACATGCTTGCGCAAGTGTTAAACTTTTTACTGTAGTTATGGTAAGTTCATCAAAGGAACTCTTTAATAATTCCAAGCGATCCTCCTAACTGGAGTTCTCACGTGAATGCGGCATACAATTATGCACGTGTATCTATTTTGGCGTTGTCCAAAAACATTTTCAGGCTCTCCAAGAACCTCAATTTGCACACCACCACCCCCGAGGCTCCCCAAAAAAATTGAGGGTCTAAAAAAAATCGATTTGCCCCTCCCCCCAAGGGTCGCCAAAACTACCCGCGTTTTGAGATTTCCCACAAACATCAATTGGCATATGCTCCCTTGTGGCTGCCCAAAAGCCTCTAATTGCACTTCAAGATCCACCCACCTTTCCTAAATATTGTGGGCTAATCCCGTCTCCAGCCAACCCCCCCCCTTCGATTCCGACGCCTATGCTATATAGGTACGCCTAAAGGCGCTAAAAAAGCACTATCCTCGAACGCACCCTGGTGTGCAATAATGTAAAAACAAAATAACCAGTCACAATGCTACATGGGAGCATTCACTAGATGGCGCTTCAGCTACTGGCATGACAAGATTCATAGCAATGTGTGCCGACATAGGTCTAGCGATTGCAGCTAATTGTAGTTTTACCAGGTAGTATTTAATCCTCCGAATCGTCTGGTGGTCACCATTCAATTATCACACGTAGGAAAAAGGCCCTCTAAAAACACAGCGTGCCGCAGACATGAGACGTGAGTAAATAATTCTCAATAACTGCCTGTGTTCTCTGAAACACATCAAAAATGTTCAGACCAGAGTTCAGTGGTTCAATGAAACGAATATACATAGAGAGAGGCGAGTGGACGCTGGCGCCTCTTATAGTATCTGGTACTCCAACGTTAGAGTATCAATAAATTATTTAGACTATTCAGATAGTAATAGCTTATATTTTGGGTAAATGTAACACCGGTTGGAGGGCAGTGAACATTCAACAAATACCTGTGTTTTCGAGTATTGAGAACATTATATTAGAACAGAGGTACAAATCTATAAAGTAGGTTTCATTATGGATTACGTCGTGTAACCACGTGTCACCCAAGATGTCTTCGGGGATTCTAGACGCGACAAATTGTACACTGTAGACTTGTCTAATAAGGAACAACGAGCATTGTAACATTTCCCCAGATTCATTTGAATATATATTTACCTTAATGTTATTTCTTTTCAAGTAAAAGTTTAAACGAAAGTAGGGCCAGTATTAAACTTATTTTGAATTATCTTACCCAATCCACGGTTGACAATCATATTGATTCGATTCACGTTGTTAGTCGATTTAGATTGTAAGCACTATATCTGACAATCTGACTACCACCAATTATTATTAACCAACACAGTCGATCAGTTACACCAATGGCTTATAGTAATTGTAATTATGTTTATTAAAATGCTATTGCTCTGCCATCAACAATCATATTCAGAGCTCGATCTATTATTTCATATGTCTAACTATCGCGTCCTTCCCTGTGCTAAATCACGACCAGCATCCGAGACGAAATACGAAGTAAAACAACCAGAGATGCGTTCAAGTGGAATACGACATGTTTCTCAAAGGAAACAATATCGATTGTCGCCTCATCTTTGTTAGGCGAATATTTGTCGGTTTCAAGGATGAGGAGGCGATGACCAGCATCCTTTCGTGTACGTTCCGATAACCTCAAAGGAGCAATTAATCTGTTTAATAATGAACGATATGTTGACGCTTTTGTTGATCGCCAATGGCAACCGGCTTCTGTGCACGGAACGTTGGCTTTGCTGTGAGTACTCTGACCTCGCTGCTAGTGCAGGTGTCTTACTGAGTATCACATGTTTCGATCGAAAACTCAGACCAGTTGATAGCCTTATGTAACATTTCACGAATTACAGTTTTTTATTATTAAATGTCAATATAGCAGACACAACAAATTCACTGATTTGTTACGTTCGTGATGTGTGTTGCAGATACGCGCCCAACACATTACTTTACACAAACGAGCACACGCTTACACACATGGACACATGCACACACAGACACACACACACACACGCACGCACACACACACGCAAGCACGCACGCACAAACTCACATACAAACGCAAATGCATACGCACTCGCGCGCATACGTAGCTGTGTTGGTAGAACAAACAATAGCATTTTTGAAAGGCGGACGGACGGACGGACGGACGGACGGACGGACGGACGGACGGACGGATAGAGTTAAGGTTGGCTAGCTGGGTGGACGGACGGAAGGATGGACGGACGAACGGTTCCAACACGCCCTGTCTACGGAGTCCCCTTGGTTCGCCACCCCCACACGTCCGTCGGATACACCACTCCAGTGGATGGCTCTGTCGGTTTGGCGTTGACATAGAAACGGGCGCAGAACATCCACAGGTCCGGAGTTGGCAGTAACGATGGCGGCGGCGGTGGCGGTTTGGGGGGACGTAACAGAAACGAAATGTTCCTCATCCCGTCGGTGGGAGGGGCAGGGCGGTCGTCGTACGGAGTGGTCGTCGGAGGTGTCGCCGTGTGACGATATGCCGGATGTGACGTCATTAATACATCCGGTTCGGTAGCACTCTCTGGAACATCCGACGTAACACCCCCCATAAAAATACCAGTATCCGGCGTAGGTATGTCATACGATAATGCTATATGTACAAAATACACAATTGTTTGATTAGATCCAAGATATAAACTATAACATATTATTCATTCATAACCAGTTATATATA